>JAVSCE010014452.1:0-29845 GCA_032199065.1 Smutsia gigantea | reverse complement strand
CGACAAGCGTGCGGCGCTCGGGGAGGCCGCGGCCTGCAGGCACAGAAGGCTGCCCTCGGGGAGCCCGCAGAGCAGCGGAGGAGACCAAAGTCAGTCAACTCACGTAACAACTTTTTGTAAAACTACAATAGTGTACGTTTGGAGAAGCTTCTGGGGCCATGAGACGTAGACGAGGAGGCGACTACAGCTCAGAACCGGGAAAGACTTCGCTAGTGCAGGTACGAGGGCGAGGCGCGAGCGGGCTTCCGCCCGGTGGGCTGCGCTCCGGGGAAGGCGGGACTGCCGGGGTGGACTCGCGGAGCCCGCTGGCGCCCGGCGGCGGGGGGCGCTGCCTCCTCCGGGACGGCGGGGGGCGCTGCGGGCAGGGCGGCGGGGGCGGCCCGGGCCGGCGCGGCGAGCGGCGCGGCGGATGGAGAGTCTGGCCGCGGCCGGCGGCGCCGACTCCTCGTCGGGCCGGGCGCGGCGGGCCGGGGCCTTTGTGTGAGGCGGCGGCGATGGTGCTCGGGCCCGCGGAGCCGGGTAAGCGCGGCCGGGCTGAGGGCTGCCCCGGCCGAGGCCCGACCCCGCCGCGGCCTTTCTCTCGTACTTGTTCGCCCTTCCCGTCCACCCCGCGCCCCCCAGCCCCGCGCCCCCCGCCCCGACCCGCGCGCCCCCGGCGTCGTCCCGGGGCACCCCCTGCTGTTGGGCCTCAGTCGAGGGCTGGGGACCCCCGTGGAGCGCCCCGGCGCCCCCGCTCCCGGGTCCGCGACTGCAGAGGCGAGACCGCGGCGCCGCGGGCCTGGGGCGCCTTCGCCGAAGTTCCGTGTCTGCCCTTTCCCGACCCCCATCCCAGGCTTCTCGGCCTGACCTGCAGACCGTCGTTGGGTGGCCACCGCGCCCGGGGTGCTGGGCCGGCACCCCACAATGCGCAGAGCATCCTGGGCCCCGGGAGGAGCTGGGAGTTAGGAGACCGGGGAGGCGGGGGAAGGCGAGGGCGCGACTGCGGGAGAAGCCACCAGCTCACCTTCGGCCTGTGGGCCCGGAATGGGGGGGGCTGTGCAGCCGGGCTTCTGAAGTCTTACCTGGTAGTTACATGCCTTCTTACGGCCTCAGGTAAGTCTCTTAGTTTTGGCCAACATACGCATTAATCCCGAAAAGGGTGGTGAACAGAAGTAAAGCAGTTTTGTTCAGCGTCACTCTCTGGGTTCTGAGGGCTTTAACAGCATCCACAGGAAGAGAACGTGAGGGCAGTATCCGAATGGCTCTGGGTGATGGAGAGGCAAAGGAGCAGGCAGGTAGCCTGAGTGGGGAGATGGGACACGCGAATGAGCAGTACGTTCATTTAGGGACTGTAATGACAGCAGTGACAGGAAACAACGTGGAAGCATCCTTAACTTTTCCTCAGCAGCTGATGGAGCTTTGGTAATTTTGTTCAAGTATGTATATGGCATTTGGCACCTTCAGGGAAGAGACTATACTCAGTGAGATGGGATTCAGGGGAAATTAGGATGTTAATAGGAGAAAAATTTGAGCCAGCTGCTGTGGTGAAGTATAAGGTGGTGTTGGAGAGGATGTCCCTGGCTTGGCTCTGAGGCACTAGCTTCTGTCCAACCAGGCCTGCGACCTCTCTTACTGACTTAAAAACTAAGCTATCAGATGTGTAAAAAATACTTTTGGATTTGTCGTAACAAGTTTGTCTTTGGGAATATGTGGGGACAGAGGCCATTGTCCCATTACTTTGCTGTCCTTGCCCCCAGCAGAATGACATCCCCCAAACCCATTCAGCCCTGCTCCCTGGGCCTGGCAGCTCAGGCTGGCGGCATTTTCTCCTGCAGAGGCCTCACTGGCAGGGGAGTGTTTGGCCATCCACCTGTCCTTTCTGTCCGCAGATGAACTGTGCTGACAAGGAGGCAACATTGGAGCTGCTAAGATGGGCATGAGGATCAAACTGCAAAGCACCAACCATCCCAACAACCTGCTGAAGGAACTCAACAAGTGCCGGCTCTCTGAGACCATGTGTGACGTCACCATTGTGGTGGGAAGCCGTTCTTTCCCGGCCCACAAAGCCGTGCTGGCCTGTGCAGCTGGCTACTTCCAGAACCTCTTCCTGAACACTGGGCTTGATGCTGCCAGGACCTATGTGGTGGACTTCATCACTCCCGCCAACTTTGAGAAAATTCTGAGCTTTGTCTACACATCCGAGCTCTTCACAGACCTGATCAATGTCGGGGTCATCTATGAGGTAGCGGAGCGGCTGGGTATGGAGGACCTCCTCCGGGCCTGTCACTCCACCTTTCCCGACCTGGAGAGCACCACTGTGGCCAAGCCCCTGACCAGCAGTGGTGGCAGCCACCCTGGCACCCTGACTGGTAGCTCAACAGGACCCACCCATCCCCTTGGAGAACTCCGGGGTGGTGGGGAGCACTTGGGTGCTGAGAGAAACTGTGTGCTACCTGGTGATGCTGGGGGAAGCTATAAAGAGGAAGAAAGAAATGCTACCAATGACACTAACCACAGCCTGCCTCTGCCACAGCAGCCACTGCCACCAAAGACAGAAGACCATGATGCCCCTGCTCCTTTCACTTGCGTTCCTAGTATCACAGCCCAGCCAGTCCCAGGCACCGTCAGCATGGGCACCCAAACCAGCTCAAGCTCCTGCCAGCCATGCAAAGTTCAGAGCAATGGAGACTTCAGTAAAAACAACTTCGTCAGCCCTGACCCTGCAATAGACATTACCACTGGGACCAACTCCTGTCTGAGCAGTAGTGACCACTCCAGAGATCCAGGCTTTGGGCAGATGGATGAGCTCCAGCTGGAGGACCTGGGGGATGATGACTTGCAGTTTGAAGACCCCACTGAGGAGATAGGCACAGCTGAGGAGGTGATTGAATTGAGTGATGACAGTGAGGATGAGCTGACTTTTGGGGAGAGTGACAACCGAGAGAATAAGGCCATGCCCTGCCAGGTATGCAAGAAAGTTCTAGAGCCCAACATCCAACTGATACGACAGCATGCTCGGGACCATGTGGACCTGCTAACAGGCAACTGCAAGGTCTGTGAGACCCACTTTCAGGACCGAAACTCCCGGGTGACCCATGTTCTGTCCCACATTGGTATTTTCCTCTTCTCCTGTGACATGTGTGAAACGAAGTTCTTCACCCAGTGGCAGCTGACCCTCCACCGACGGGATGGAATATTTGAGAACAACATAATTGTCCACCCCAATGATCCCTTCTCTGGGAAGCTGGGTCTGTTTTCAGGGGCAGCCTCCACAGAGTTGAAATGTGCTGCCTGTGGGAAGGCATTGGCCAAAGATTTCCACGTGGTCCGGGGCCACATCCTTGACCATCTTAACTTGAAGGGCCAGGCCTGCAGCATCTGTGACCAGCGCCACCTCAACCTCTGCAGCCTCATGTGGCACACACTCTCCCACCTCGGCATCTCGGTCTTCTCCTGCTCTGTCTGTGCAAACAGCTTTGTGGACCGGCTTCTTCTAGAGAAGCACATGGCTGTACACCAAAGCCTGGAAGACGCCCTCTTCCACTGCCACTTATGCAGCCAGAGCTTCAAGTCAGAGGCTGCCTATCGTTACCATGTCAGCCAGCACAAATGCAACAGCGGCCTTGGCACACGCCCTGGTTTTGGGCTTCAGCACCCAGCTCTGCAGAAGCGGAAGCTGCCTGCGGAGGAGTTTCTGCGTGAGGAGCTGGCTGTGCAGGGCCAGCCTGGGAACAGCAAGTATGGCTGCAAGGTCTGTGGTAAAAGGTTTGCCCACACGAGTGAGTTCAACTACCACCGGCGCATTCACACGGGCGAGAAGCCATACCAGTGTAAGGTGTGCCACAAGTTCTTCCGAGGCCGCTCAACCATCAAGTGCCACCTGAAGACACACTCGGGGGCCCTCATGTACCGCTGCACGGTCTGTGGCCACTACAGCTCCACCCTGAACCTCATGAGCAGGCACGTCGGTGTGCACAAGGGCAGCCTTCCGCCTGACTTCACCATCGAGCAGACCTTTATGTACGTTGTCCATTCCAAAGAGGCGGAGAAGAGCCCAGAGAGCTGACTGGGTCCTAGCAGCGCCAGTGCTCCAGAGCGGCAGCCAGGACATTGGTTTTCTAGTGACTGTTGGTCCCTCCCCAGCCGAAGTTACAATTTTGCCTTGCTAGGAATTTGTTTTGTCTTGTGTTTAAAGCAGAAAAAAAGAAGAGATAGCACATGAGCTGTTACTGTTTTAGAGAAGCAACAGCCCTATCATGTTTACCTCCTTATCTGTTTTTGCCCACGAAGGGCTGTGATTTTGATTCTTTGGAGGCTGGTTTTGGGATCTCATCAGGCAGTTGGTGTCAGCTAGATGCCCTTCGCCAGCCTCTCAACTTTTAGTTTACTGATAGGTTTTATGCTGCTAAGAATCCAACCAACGGCCTCACTGAATAGAGGT
Source organism: Smutsia gigantea (assembly GCA_032199065.1). Taxonomy (NCBI): domain Eukaryota; kingdom Metazoa; phylum Chordata; class Mammalia; order Pholidota; family Manidae; genus Smutsia; species Smutsia gigantea. Next base: position 25,425 of record JAVSCE010014452.1, on the reverse strand, counting down.
GGAGAGGGTTTTCACTGTGGGTATTACTGCCAGCCTCCAGCTGGGACACCCGGAGGAAAAAATGAGTCAGCAGGGTGCTCACCTGAGGTTCCAGTGCCAGCCCTCGGGAAAAGGTGGCAAGGTTGGAGGGGCGTGCTTGGTGCATGGCTCTGATCTGATCCGATGCTAGATCTTTGGGCAGCTTGGTCCAAACTGGGGACAAAGCTTTATGTTTAGGTCAGAGTGCTTGGGGATGAATCCTTGCCAACCAGAAGAGGTGTCCAGCAGTCCTGCCAGGAATGGCAGCCTGGAGGGACAAGAAGGGAGGGTTGTTTTCTGAATTCCAAAGAAACACTATCTTATGGAGTGATGGCCCAGGATGTCAGGCCTTCCTAGTGGGGCACAGAGGATGGGGAGCCACCTGATAGCTGTCTGTCATCTGGCCGCCTCTGTGGGCCTCAAGTTTCCTGGCGGAGAGGTGGGGATGTCTGACAGCGGCAGCCTTGCCTTAATGCGCATCGTCTCCCACCTAGAAGAGTTTGTCCTGTACAGTAGGTGAGAAGATCCCTTGAGGTGGAGTGGTGGGCTGTGAGCCCTTTAAAATTAAAAGGACCCAAGCAACTGGTGTGGAGCGGTTTGCGCATTCAGTCTGTCCAGTCTGGGGACCCCGTGTTCCCTTTGTGCTGACTGGGCAGGAGCTTTGGCAGCTCATCTTTCACCTGGTGGGATTTATCCTTATCTGTCATTGCATTGCCACCAGGGGGCCTTATCAGACAGCAGCTGGGTCAGGCCTTCCTGGGGTGGCTGGGAAACCTGTTTGGCCAGTCAATGGGGCTAGTTAGCTCCATTCTCTGTTGGCTTTTGAGGTGGGGGTGGTGGTCTTGCCCAAAGAAGGCTTGAGGGAGAGGGTGCTCGGATCCCATGTGTTCACAAGGTTGGCACCTCAGTAACTCATACTACCTCACCCTGCTCAGGTGAGCTCTGGGGTCCCTGGCCTCCACCCTGACACTCCCCTAATGGGACTCAGCAGCAGCCCATGCTGTTTCACAAGCAAGTGGTTTTAATGAACTCACAAAGCCTTTTTGGACGTTAATATTTATTTATTTTTGTTTTCATATACATATTACCCAGCATCTCTTTGGATAAGTGACTTCAGGTAAATAAGTTTCTCCCCAGTAAGTAGCCATATTCCAGGGGACAGTCCTGGCCAGGGATTTGGGAGACGGGGGCCAGAACTAGGGGAGAATGTGTCAAGCCTTTAAACAAGCAAATTCTTCTCTTTCTCTCCAGATAGTCTCTTGCAGAATAAACCCAGGGAACTCTTTAGGTAATGAATGTAAGTTTTGGAAAGTTGAGGCTTGTTAAATTCCTAGGCCATTCCTCCTATCCGTTCCTGTGACTGGATAGATGGGGGGCTGGGTTGGAGGGATCAAGTCACATGGGGGCCTGTCTGCATTTTCTCCCCCTCCCTTAATTCGGAGAGCTGCCTTAAGGCGTGAGGATGGACCAAAGCCCCTTCCACGTTGGGCCTACTGCCTTTCTGCTTAGCCCTAAGCTCATAAAGCTTCCAAGCTGGCTGCCTGGCTCTCTGGTGCGGTGACTGGCGCACAAAGGGCCTTGTACTCATGGCTGCCTTTCATCACCTCTCCCAGCTGGCCCAGTGCTCCCTCAGACACGCCTGTGGGGAGAGCAGTGCTGAGACTTTTTCCTGACCGGCTTTCCCTTTCCCACATTGACCGTTAGAAATTTAACAAGGAAAGTGTATAAAAGTTACAGTCAAGTGTCTACTGAGCCTTTCAAGCCTGAATGATTCCCTCCTAGGCTGTTGGTGAGCATTGATTTTTTGAGTCTGGATCTGAGAGGGGTGATACTGGACCCCAGCCCCACCAGGTAGCTGAGAAGGGATCAGTGTGCTGGAGAAACCCTTTTTTTAACAGAGGGCATCATGGATGCTGGGTAGTCTGTATACTTAAACCTCAAACTGTGAAGTTTCCCTTTTTGCCAGTAAACCAAAAAGTAAATCCTGAAAGTTTGCCCCTGAAACACTAAACAGAGCTGCAGCCCTGACCCTCCTGGGGCCAGGTGGTCGAGCAGGTGACCTGGTTCATCGTAGGCAGACTTGTGACAGCGTCAGTAGCTCATGGGGCTCACTGACCAGACCTGTTCTTGTGTCCATGTTCGCACCTGAATCCCCCTCGGTGGAGTCATTGTCTTTGCGTCCAGCTCACCCTTTTCTAAACTGTTTTACTTGAAACACTATATTGTGGCAAAGGCCACTCCAGGACACCTGGGGGAAGGTCTGCCTTTTTTCCCAACCCTCTCTTTGATTTTTTGTTGTCCCCTCTGCCCAAGAGCCCAGGTTAGCACTGTCTCCTGCTGTATTGTTCCAAGGTTCACTGTGACCCTGAATGTCTTGTCTTCTCCCATTTTTCCCCTTGTTCCGTAGTCAGGACTGGCTACATAATTTGCAGAGCCCTTTCTTTAAAAATCAGTAAGAATTTCAAGGTGATGGCTGTAGAGCAGTAAACGAGGTCATTCCCAGCTGGCTTCCTAGGGGAAAAGGTCAATGCTTGCCTGGCACACGGTTGAACAGCAGAGGCTGCTTATGACCAGAGGAGAGCATCAGTATCCCATCCAACCTGTGACCCATGGGTGGCTCCCTGATGCCACAGCACCCACTGGGAAGCTCTGCTGTACCCTAATGTTTGGTCCTAAATTTTATGGCTCTGTGGAGTCTTTATCGTTCTTAGTTTGGAAGAAAGGAAGTGGAGGTTGGGCTCAGGGGACCCCTAAGAATCAGGAAATTAAAAATTCTTTTTCTCTTCTGAGCAGCTCCCTTTTGTCTCCAGGACAAGCCTTTGGGCTTAAAACTTGCTCTCCAGTCAGGTTTTGCTACTGATGATTTTTCTTCCTTTTCTGGCCACCTGTTTTGGCCTGTTTGCTCAGACTACCCAACTTTGGAAGTGAATTTAAATCCCTTTATAGATGGACGCTGATTTTGTGGGCATGGGAGCGGGCCATGTGGAGGAGTGCCCACCTGGGAGCCCCCGCACGCCCTCTGCCTGATGCTGCGCAGGCACACAGCGCTGGTCTCAGTGTGGTCGCTCCCCGTGAACAACGCCGAAAATGAGACTTTAGGTTTTGCTGTCGCTCTAACACCCGTCCCCTGTCCAGCCCACTCCCCGCTCCACCTGTACTAGCTGAAGTCTCTTATGAAACTGAGAAGAGTTGTTGATGTCTGACTCCTTCCATTAAGTTAATAAGTACTGACCTTCTAATATATAAGTGTTTACTATCTATTGCTGTAAAGTTTTGTATATTTTGTAAACTTCTTTTCCCAAATAGTAGATGTCTAAAATCGTTGTACATCTGATTCTTTTATATTCCATTGTTCAGCAGAAAGTGTGGTTTTTTATTTAGAATAAAAAAAGGAAATTTGAAATGGGAGTTCTTTGTCTGCTTGCTGTGGTCATGCCCCTCTCCTGAGTTCAGTGTATCAGGCCCTCAGCTCAACAGATGTCAGAATGCTTTCAGGTAGCACATTTTCCTTTCCTGTACCTGGAATTCCCCAGAGTCAACTTGTTGACCTATTTGTAGTGGGAAGTTAAGTCAGTGACCCAGCGCCCTTTCAGGGGAACATCCCTCTGGGGGAGGGGAGAATCTTCTCTTGGCCCAGTGAGAGCAGTGAGACTGCTAATGCCTGGTGGGACTAGAGATGTGGACACAAATTGTCTCGCCTCTGCCATTTAATTCCCTGTGACAGGGTATGTCGGAGTGGAGAGAGGCAGATTCAGATAGGAGGCCAAGTTTTGGCATCATTTCATGAGGCTGCTAACAAATATACCCCCAGGGAAGGAGACAGACCTCTAGAAGTAAGGGTGTGATGTGGTGGTCCCTGTGGTCTCAGTGCATTGCTGGTGCCTGGCCCAATGTCAGTGCCCAGTAAATACTGAGGGGAGCAGCCTTGCTGCAGGCAGGACAGCGCACCCCCCTTTCCTGGCCCTAAGGAAGAACTCGGGGTCCCAGGGTGGTGACCGGTTGCCAGAGAGATCCGTGAGAAGAGCAAGATCTTGGGGAAGTAGCCTCTGAGGTACCTGGGATGTGACAGAGATGTAAAATTGGGTTTTCTTTAGGAAACTTCAGAGTCAAGTCAGAGGAGCCAGTGATACAGGCTTGGTTTTTATGTGGGTACAGGAAAGAAAGTTTTTTTTTTTATCAAGGTATTATTGATATACACTCTTATGAAGGTTTCACATGAGAAAACAATGTGGTTACTACATTTACCTATATTATCAAGTCCCCACCCATACCCCGATGCAGTCACTGTCCATCAGTGTAGTAAGATGCCACAGATTCACTTGTTTGCCTTCTCTGTGCTACACTGTTTTCCCCATGATCCCCCACACCATGTGTACTAAATACCCCACAACGCCTTCTCCCACTCCAGGGAGGAAAGTTTTTAATGCATTTTCTGCATTGTTAGGTTAAGCCCTTACTGCAATCCCAAGTCAAAACCTGGACTCTTGGGGGAAAGAGCCTGCAGCTCTGCCACTGGGCAGCTGTTCACAGCTTAAGGCCCTTTTGGATTCGGGCTCCCTGAGCAAGGGGATTGTAAATACAGATTTTCTCTCTATGCTCCTGACAAACGGGTACCCTACCCCACTGGAGTACATGTTTAATGCATCTGGTGAATACAATTTCAGATTTCTAAGCAGAGGAGACCACCAGGTCAGTGAACGAGTGGTTATTCCAAGTAAAACATTCCAGGTGTACTGAGCATTTGAGCAGAAGGAGGCCCTCAGTGATTATGTCCACAAGTCTTACACTCCACAGGCAGGATTAAGAGGCCCAGGACTTGGAACAGGTAGACCAGGACCTGTTCTTAGGCTTGTAACATCAGAGTTCATGGACATGGTCTGAGTTTCCCAAAATAAGTGAGCACTTCCCAGAAAACCTACTTGTTAACAGACTTGCTTCCCTATTGATAGGACAAGTGCTGTAGAAGTAAGATGCTGGGCAGGGAAACGAGAAGACTGGGTCGGGAAGAAGGAAGTGTAAGGGTGAGAGCTGACCTGGGAGAAGACCAGAACTCTGTCCTGTGGCAGAGTTGGGAAATTTCTGCCTGCCCATGTCATGAGGGGACAAAGGCTGAGGGACCTGGCATCTGTCAGTGCCTGCTGTTGGCTGTCCTGAGGTCTGCTCAGAATGGATGTCTCTTGATCATTTCCCGTGATCTGGGGAGAGAGGGAGGGACCGGGTGGATTTCTGATAACATCTCTTCCCGGAAGTGTGGAAATGTTGACCCAAAGCGGGGAGGATTGGGCTAGGAGGAGCACGGACTGGGACAGCGCCTGTGCTTTGGGGGGAGGGGAGCGGGAAGGACCTACGGGAGAGCAACAGCAAGGAAATGGAGTCATTTCCTGGACGGCGCGGGTTGAGAACCACCCTGCCGACTCAGCTGCAGGGCGCCTATCTCAGACCTTGGCTTCACCCCACCCCTGCTGTCCCTGTCCCCTCCATGTATCATATCACTGAGGATGCACTGCTAGGAAACGTCCTGCTGAAGCCTTCTGGTTCCTTGGCCTCTGGCCTCTTGTCCTCACAGCCTGCCTGGTGTGCTGGGAGATGAACAGCACACATAAACACAAAAGGAAAGTTTTATGAGGTACCCGCAGAGGTCACTCTTTCCGGCCAGGGTGGTTTCTGAAATGACTGCGTGTAGTTTCTGCTGACATCTCTTTATCTAAGCTCCCTTCCCAATCCCAGCTGGAAGTGCAGATTTTTGAGAGATTCAGAGTGATGGCTGTCTCTATTGTTTATTTCACCTTTTTTCCTGCGTGTCTCCCTTAGACACAAAGACTAAGACAATAGTACAACACCAACATCTTGTTTCCCCCTCCCTATTCTCTCCCCCTCCCTATTCTCTCCCTCTCCCCGCCTCGATATTTTAAGACAAACTCAAAATTAACCACTAGTGCTCTGACCCTGTCGCCCACTCCCCACCAGATCCCCCCTACACCAGCTTTCTCCCTCAGTGCTGGAGGAGAGCTGGCTCCAAGAGACTGAGGAGCGGAGATGGGTGAGGCTTTTGGTGCCTGGAAGTTCAGGCTTGGCTGGTCGGGGGTGCCTGCTGCAGTGGCTGGTTGCCCTCCTTGGTGATGATGATGGAATGCTGAGTGGAGGAAGAGGAAGAGGAAGCACGTCTGGCCACCCCAGCCTGGACCTTGGGAAGGTAGCGGACCACGGCGTTCAGCAGCTGGCTCCGGAATCTTGGGCTGAGAAAGTTGTAAAGGATGGGGTTTGCGACACAGTGGAGCATGGAGAAGCAGTCAATGATGTCGTAGAAGAAGTAGAGCAGGTGGGCCAGGTAGCAGTGGAGGGAGATGTGGGTCCCGTGCAGGGTGAGCAGCAACAGGGTCACGTGGTAAGGCAGCCAGCAGACGACAAAGACGGCTACGTAGGCACACACCAGCAGGCAGTGGCGCCGGCCCTCGGGCCACCCGGCCCGACGAAGCTGGCAGGCCGTCAGCACGTTGAAGACTGTGATGAGAGGGAAGGGCAACAGGAAGCCCAGGACGGTGGTGGACAGGGCCACTGCCAGGGCCCATGTGCTGTACGTTTCAAAGGGTGCCATGAAGAGGCACATGGGCTCAGAGCTCTCCACCAGCTGGATGTGGACCACCTCGGGCAGCGGGATGATGGCTGAGAGCACCCAGACGCCTGCACACACAGCCTGCCGCACGCGGCGCTGGTGGCTCTGCCAGGAGGGAGAGGTACTGGTGAGGGTGACGTAGCGGTCGGCACTGAGGCACACCAGGAAGAAGATGCTGCTGTACATGTTGGCGAAATAGAAGTAGTGAGTGAAGCGGCAGGAGAAGCTGCCCCAGAGCCAGGTGTAGTCCAGCGTGGCCTCCAGCATCCACACAGGCAGACAGAGGACGATGCCCAGGTCCGCTATGGCCATGTTGAGGATGTAGGGGCTCAGCAGCCCCTCCTGGCCTGAGGGACGCCAGTTAACACATATCACCAAGAGGTTCTCCACCAGCCCGACCACAAAGATGGCTAGGTAGAGGACAAAGAGGGCCACTTGTTTGGTGTCCTCCCGGAGCTCTATGTGGCACTCGGGCAAAGTGTGGTTGAAGAAGGAGAGCAGCTCGTCCCAGCTGTGGATCTCTCCGAAGTTGGTGGCAGGCTCTGTGGTGAACCCCTCAGAGGGGCCAGGCCCCGCACTGGCCTTGACTGACATTAGGACCAGCGAATGCCTAGTCAGGAGAAGAGAGGGATAGAAGAGAAGGAAGACCTTAAAAGCAGCCTTAGGTCTCCAAGGTAGCAGGCCACAGGGACCAGTAGGCTTTGGGGAAAGATTCTGGGGTGGAAAAGTCAAGAAAGGGACAGTTAGCCTTTAAGCTGTGGAAAAATAGTGTAAACTCACTTGCCGGCTTTGACCCTAGAGCAGAGATACTTTGTTAAGAGGCCTCAGTGGTGGGAGAGAACAGAATTGTTTGTGCCCAACCAGATTTCTTCCCAGCCTGGCCAGTCTCCAGCCCTAGGTGAACTCCAACCTCCACTTCTCTGCCGGTCACCTCCTGGCTCTTCATGTCAGCCTTTCTCAGGGGCTCTTGCTCTGTCTTGCCATTTGGGCCTTGGATGTGGGACACACACACACACACGCACGCACACACACACACACGCATGCCCCTCTGACTCGCCCTTGGGGACATCTGTGGGTCATGCAGGAAAGCTGGTAGTCTCTATGTGGATGCCCTTCTTCCCCTCTGAGACAGGGTGGCACTCACCTGGGTTTCTGTTAGGAGCTCCTCTGGTTTGGAGGGCCAGCGGGGCTGGCCTGCTGGAGGGCTGAGAGGAGGCTTCCGGGACGTGCTGCCGAAGCTGGCTCTGCTGGGCTTCAGGGCCGCCCTTCTCATCCGGGAAGCATTATCACTGGCTGAGGCTCTGTGGGAGATGGTGGGGGGTGGGGGGCTTTTCCTGCCTCCCCAATTCAGTTAGAGGGGGAGGTCACAAAGACCCGCATGCCAGCGGCAGGGAGGAGTCGGACTGCAAGCATTAAAATCCAGACTCCTACCTCACTAGCTATGTGAATTTACCTCTTTAGACCTCAGTTCTCTTCTCTGAAAAATGGGCCAACAATAGTATCTACTAATAGGGAGATATTAGTGAGAATTGTGAGAATTAAATAACCATCAAGATGAGGTGCTTAGCAGGGCCAGGCCTGTGGTAAATGCTTTGCATACGTGTTTTCCACTCTCTAAATTGGCTTCAAATTCCACTCTGCCCTGTCTTGATTTCTTCTAAAGGGAAGTGGATTGGGGTGGGAGGGCTAAAATAAGTCTGAGAGTTAGTCCAGCTTTTAATCACTCTGGCCCTTCCCTGCTGGCTCACACCCACTCCCTACCATTCTCCCCAGCCTTCAGTTTGCGATCTGAGATGAGAATCTGGAGACAGAGGAAAGACTGAATGCGTGACAGGGAAGGGGGCTGCACTGAGCTGCAGGGAAACTCATATGGGGGTGGGGAGAGCACCCTTTCCTTTCCTTGAGAGGTGTGGCAAGGGTGGCAGAGAGAGAGACACACACACACACAGTCACCCAGCCTCTCTCTCCCTCCAAGCCAGACGGTGAGGCTCAGCGCCCATGGGTTTGTGCTGTTGGTGAACACCTGTGTCAGTGCTTTCTCAGAGCGTTTTCACCTCACTTAATAACTTGATCCCGAGGAGCCCCTGTGGGGAGGAAGGATGGACTTCCTTGTTCTCTGGGAAGCCCAGAGAGGTTGCCTGTCTCACACAAGCCATACTGTGCTGACGGCAGAGCCACCTGGAGCTGGGCCCATGTTTTGTAGACTGTAGGGCTGACGGTGTGCTGGCTGGAGGGGATTAGCTATTTAATGGAGGTGAAGTTCCCCTAACGATATTAACCACTGAAAAATGTACAATTTGATGGCAGTTAGTACCATTGCTGTGCAAACACCACCTCTGTCTAGTTCCAAACATTTCATCACCCACGTAGGAGACCCCGCGCCCATTAAGCCCTCCTTCCCTCTTCCCCTCTTCCCTGGCCCCTGGTAACTGCCATTCTGCTTTCTTTGTCTGTGGATGTACCTATTATGGATATTAATATAAATGCAACCATACTGCGTGTGACCTTTGTGTCTGTTTTTTTTTTCACTTGGCATAACATTTTTCAGGGTCATCTGCCTTGTAGCATGTATCTGTACTTCATTACTTTTTTTTTAAATAATTTATTTTGGTATCATTAATCTACAATTACATGTGCAATATTATGGTGATTAAACTACCCCCTTCATCAGGTCCCCCCCACCAACCCCAATACAGTCACTGTCCATCAGCGTAGTGAGATGCTACAGAATCACTACTTGTCTTCTCTGAGTTGTACAGCCCTCCCCGCGCCCCCCTAACATTACATCTGCTAATCGTAATGCCCCTTTTTCCCACTTATCCCTCCCTTCTCACCCATCCTCCCCAGTCCCTTTCTCATTGGTAACTATTAGTCCCTTCTTGGGTTCTGTGAGTCTGCTGCTGTTTTGTTCCTTCAGTTTTTTTCTTTGTTCTTATGCTCCACATATGAGTGAAATCATTTGATACTTGTCTTTTTCAGCTTGGCTTATTTCACTGAGCATAATACCCTCTAGCTCCATCCATGTTGTTGCAAATGGTAGGATTTGTTTTCTTCTTATGGCTGAATAATATTCCATTGTGTATATGTACCACCTCTTCTTTATCCATTCATCTAATGATGGACACTTAGGTTGCTTCCATTTCTTGGCTATTGTAAATAGTGCTGCGATAAACATAGGGGTGCATCTGTCTTTTTCAAACTGGGCTGCTGCATTCTTAGGGTAAATTCCTAGGAGTGGAATTCCTGGGTCAAATGGTATTTCTATTTTGAGTTTTTTGAGGAACCTCCATACTGCTTTCCACAATGGTTGAACTAATTTGCAGTCCCACCAGCAGTGTAGGAGGGTTCCCTTTTCTCCACATCCTCGCCAACATTTGTTGTTATTTGTGTTTTGGATGTTGGCCATCCTCACTGGTGTGAGGTGATATCTCATTGTGGTTTTAATCTGCATTTCTCTGATGATTAGCGATGTGGAGCATCTTTTCATGTGCCTGTTGGCCATCTGAGTTTCTTCTTTGGAGAAGTGTCTATTCATGTCCTCTGCCCATTTCTTAATTGGATTATTTACTTTATGTTTGTTAAGGTGCATGAGTTCTTTATATATTTTGGACGTCAACCCCTTATCAGATACGTCATTTATGAATATATTCTCCCATACTGTAGGATGTCTTTTTGTTCTACTGATGGTGTCCTTTGCTGTACAGAAGCTTTTCAGCTTGATATAGTCCCACTTGTTCATTTTGAGTTTACTTTTGTGTATGGAGTTAGACAGTAGTCCAGTTTCATTCTCTTACATGTAGCAGTCCAGTTTTGCCAACACCAGCTGCTGAAGAGGCTTTCATCTCCGCATTGTATATCCAAGGCTCCTTTACCAAATATTAATTGACTGTATATGTTTGGGTTAATGTTTGGATTTTCTATTCTGTTCCACTGGTCTGTGGGTCTGTTTTTGTGCCAATACCAAATTGTCTTGATTACTGTGGCTTTGTAGTAGATCTTGAAGTCAGGGAGCGTAATTCCCCCTGTTTTATTCCTCCTTCTCAGGATTGCTTTGGCTATTTGGGGTCCTTTGTGGTTCCATATGAATTTTAGAATTATTTGTTCCAGTTCATTGAAGAAAGCTGTTGGTAGTTTGATAGGGATTGCATTGAATCTGTAGATTGCTTTAGGTAGTATAGCCATTTTGACAATATTTATTCTTCCTAGCCAAGAGCATGGGATGCATTTCCATTTGTTAGTGTCCTCTTTAATTTCTCTTAGGAGTGTCTTGTAGTTTTCAGAGTACAGGTCTTTCACTTCCTTCGTTAGGTTTATTCCTAGGTATTTTATTCTTTTTGATGCAATTGTGAATGGAATTGTTTTTCTGATTTCTCTGTTAGTTCATCGTTAGTGTATAGGAAAGCAACAGATTTCTGTGTGTTAATTTTGTATCCTGCAACTTTGCTGAATTCAGATATTAGTTCTAGTAGTTTTGGAGTGGAGTCTTTACGATTTTTTATGTACAATATCATGTCATCTGCAAATAGTGACAATTTGATTTCTTCTTTACCAATCTGGATGCCTTGTATGTCTTTGTTTTGTCTGATTGCCGTGGCTAGGACCTCCAGTACTATGTTGAATAACAGTGGAGAGAGTGGGCATCCCTGTCTTGTTCCCGATCTTAGATGAAAAGCTTTTAGCTTCTCGCTGTTAAGTATGATGTTAGCTGTGGGTTTGTCATATATGGCCTTTATGATGTGAGGTTCTTGCCGTCTATACCCATTTTGTTGAGAGTTTTAATCGTGAATGGATGCTGAATTTTGTCAAATGTTTTTTCAGCATCTATGGAGATGATCATGTCATTTTTGTTCTTCTTTTTTGTTGATGTGGTGGATGATGTTGATGGATTTTCGAATGTTGTACCATCCTTGCATTCCTGCGATGAATCCCACTTGATCATAGTGTATGATCCTCTTGATGTATTTTTGAATTTGGTTTGCTAATATTTTGTTGAGTATTTTTGCATCTACGTTCATCAGGGATATTGCTCTGTAATTTTCTTTTTTGGGGAGGTCTTTGCCCGGTTTTGGTATTAGAGTGATGCTTGCGTCATAGAATGAGTTTGGAAGTATTCCCTCCTCTTCTATTTTTTGGAAAACTTTAAGGAGAATGGGTGTTATTTCTTCTCTATATGTCTGGTAGAATTCAGAGGTGAATCCATCTGGTCCGGGGGTTTTGTTCTTGGGTAGTTTTTTGATTACCGCTTCAATTTCGTTGCTGGTGATTGGTCTGTTTAGTTTTTCTGTTTCTTGCTTGGTCAGTCTGGAAGGTTGTATTTTTCTAAGAAGTTGTCCATTTCTTCTAGGTTTTCCAGCTTGTTAGCATATAGATTCTCATAATATTGTCTTATAATTCTTTGCATTTCTGTGGCGTCTGTCATTATTTTTCCTTTCTCATTTCTGATTGTGTTTATGTGTGTAGATTCTCTTTTTCTCTTAATGAGTCTGGCTAGGGGTTTATCTATTTTTTAAATTTTTTCAAAGAACCAGCTCTTGGTTTCATTGATTTTTTCTATTGTTTTGTTCTTCTCAATTTTATTTATTTCTTCTCTGATCTTTATTATGTCCCTCCTTCTGGTGACTTTGGGTCTCATTTGTTCTTCTTTTTCCAATTTCAGTAATTGTGTCTTTAGACTATTCATTTGGGAATGTTCTTCTTTCTTTAGATAGGCCTGGATTGCAATATACTTTCCTCTTAGAACTGCCTTTGCTGCGTCCCACAGAAGTTGTGGCTTTGTGTTGTTGTTGTCATTAGTCTCCATATATTCTTTCATTTCTGTTTTGATTTGGTCGTTAACCCATTGATTAGTTAGGAGAATGTTGTTAAGTCTCCATGTATTTGTGAGCCTTTTTGATTTCTTTCTAAAATTTATTTCTAGTTTTATACCTTTGTGATCTGAGAAGTTGGTTGGTAGAATTTCAATATTTTTGACTTTACTGACGTTCTTTTTGTGGCCTAGTATGTGGTCTGTTCTGGAAAATGTTCCATGTGCACTTGAGAAGAATGTGTATTCTGTTGCTTTTGGGTGTAGAGTTCTGTAGATGTCTGTTAGGTCCATCTGTTCTAGTGTGTTGTTCAGTGCCTCTGTGTTTTTACTTATTTTCTGTCTGGCTCATCTGTCCTTTGGAGTGAGTGGTGTGTTGAAGTCACCTAAAATGAATGCATTGCTGTATATTTCCTCCTTTAATTCTGTTAGTATTTGTTTCACATTGCCGGTGCTCTCATGTTGGGTGCATATATATTTATAATGGTTATATCCTCTTGTTGGATTTACCCCTTTATCATTATGTAATGTCCTTCTTTATCTCTTGCTACTTTCTTCGTTTTGAAGTCTATTTTGTCTGATACAAGTACTGCAACACCTGCTTTTTTCTCCTTGTTGTTTGCATGAAATATCTTTTTCCATCCCTTCACTTTTAGTCTGGGGATATCTTTGCGTTTGAGGTGAGTTTCTTGCAGGCAGCATATAGATGGGTCTTGCTTTTTTATCCATTCTGTTACTCTGTGTCTTTTTATTTGTGCATTCAGTCCATTTACATTTAGGGTGATTCTCTATAGATATGTACTTATTGCCATTGCTGGCTTTAGATTCGTGGTTATCAAAGGTTCAAGGGTTGCTTCTTTACTATCTAACAATCTAACTTAACTTTCTTGTTAAGTTATTGTAAACACAGTCTGATGTTTCTTTATTTCTCTCCGTTCTTCTTCTTCCTCCTCCATTCTTTCTATACTAGGTGTTTTATTCTTTGCCTTTAGTTAGTATTTGGATGGTCTGCTTTCTTTGCTATGATTTTATTTTCTCTGGTGACATCTTTTTAGCCTTAGGAGTGCTTCCCTCTAGAGCAGTTCCTTTATGATATCCTATAGAGGTGGTTTATGGGAGGCAAATTCTCTCAGCTTTTGCTTGTCTGGAAATTGTTTAATCCCTCCGTCATATTTAAATGATAATCGTGCTGTATACAATATTCTTGGTTCGAGGCCCTTCTGTTTCATTACATTAAATATATCATGCCATCCTCTTCTGGCCTATAGGGTTTCTGTTGAGAAGTCTGATGATAGTCTGATGGGTTTTCCTTTGTAGGTGATCTTTTTTCTCTCTCTAGCTGCCTTTAATACTCTGTCCTTATCTTTGATCTTTGCCATTTTAAATATTATGTGTCTTGGTGTTGTCTTCTTTGGGTCCCTTGTGTTGGGAGATCTGTGGGCTTCCATGGACTGCGATACTATTTCCTTCCCCAGTATGGGGAAGTTTTCAGCAATTATTTCTTCAAAGACACTTTCTATCCTTTTCTCTCTCTCTTCTTCCTCTGGTACTCCTATAATGTGAATATTGTTCTGTTTGGATTGGTCACACAGTTCTCTTAATATTCTTTCATTCCTAGAGATCCTTTTATCTCTCTCTGCCTCTGCTGCTCTGTATTCCTGTTCTCTGATTTCTATTGCATTGACAGTGTCTTGCATCTTGTCCAGTCTGTTGCTAAGCCCGTCGATGCCTTGTCTCATTTCTGCATTGTCTTTTCTGACTTCCCTCACTTCCTCCCTCAGCCCTTGCGTATTTCTCTGTAGGTCCATCAGCATGGTTATGACTTTTATTCTGAATTCTTTTTCAGGAAGATTGTGCATTTCCATCCTTTCAGGCTCCCTCTCTGGTGTTGTCTGGGTGAGCTTTGTCTGTACCATATTCCTCTGTGTTTTCATGGCGACAGAAGTGGTCGCTGGCAGGTGCCACGTATGTCAGCTGGGCTCTTAAGACTGCTTCGCGGGGTGCCGAGTCCTCTCAGATGCAGATAGAGGCTGTGCGCTGTCCTCTGTATTCTGGTCTCTCTTTTAGGAATAGTTGTATTTGCTGTATTTTCATAGATACATATGGTTTTGGGAGGAGATTCCCGCCACCCCGCTCACGCCGCCATCTTCCCAGAACCTCCTGTTTTAAGATTCTTTTCCCTCATTTAAAGACTTTGGACTACTTGCTTCTTCCCTTATGAAGTTAGTTGGAACAGAACTGTGGGTTGGGTTTGCAGTGTTGCGACGGTGCAGTGGCACGGGAGGGTGGCGCCAACAGGGAAGCATGAAGACAAGCTCCGAAGCTATCCCGGACGAGCCCCCAAAGATGATGCCAGGGTTCGTGTTTGCAGAGTCAAAGAATGAACTAAATGAACTTAGCAAACACCCAAGGTAAGATAGCCAGGGTAGAGGCTTTTATTTAGAAATAAAGTGAGAGGAAAGAGCTCCTGGCTCATGCCAGGAGGGGACAAGAGAGCCTGGGTGGTGCATTGTCTAGGGGATTTATCTACTTCATTACTTTTTATGGCTGAGAATATTCTATGGTATGGATATACCACATTTTGTTTATTTATTTTAAGAGTTTTTTTTCTAATTAAAATTTTATTGTGGTAAAGTAAACATAACATCAAATTTATTTTTTAGTTTTTTTAAGTGTACAGTTCAGGGGCATAGAGTCCATTCACATCGTGCAGCATCTCCTCCAGCATCCCCATGGGAGGGAATACTTTTAATGCCATGGTTTTCAAAGCCTCCTGTAGAAAAACTGTTTCTCTACTCATAACACTTCTGACACCAAGTGTGTAGGGATTTTTCCCTCACATCAACCAGTTTTCCAGCTCTCTGAACTCCAGCTGGGTGTTCTAAAGTTTAATTCTGACACCACCCAGGAGGAGTTAGTGTCAGACTCCACAGGTTAAGGGCTCAGTCCCATGAGATTGTCCTCACATTAGATGCCATTCACAAGCAATGGGTACCCAAGGTCCTCACACTTCTATTTAACCTGGTCACAAAATTGGGGGTTCCCACAAAGCCCCCTCAGTTTCTATAACTTGCTGGAATGGTTCACAAAGTTCAGGGAAATGGTTACTTATGTTTCCTGGTTTATAATGAGGGATGCAAATGAATAGCCAGCTAAACAGGTATATAGGGTGATGCTGGGAAAAGTCTGTCGCTAATGTCCCTGTGGACTTGGGATGAACCACCCTCCTGGCATGTGGATGCTTTCACCAACCTGGAAGCTCTCTGAACCTCATAGTTTAGGGGTTTTTAATGGAGGCTTCATTACGTAGGCATGATTGATGATTAATTTCATCTCCAGTCTTTCTTTTCCCCGAGGATAGGGGCAGGGGTGAAGCTGGAAGTTCCAAGTGTCTAATCATGGCTTGATCTTGGGTCACCAGTCCCATCCTGAAGCCACCCAGGAGCCCACCCAGAGTCTCCTTGTTAGAACAAAGGAGGCTCCCACCACCCAGGATATTCCCAGGGATTTCAGGGCTCTGTGTGAGCTGCTTCTGTCAGCCCCACCACCCAGGAGATTACAGGGGTTTTAAGAGCTGTATGTCAGGAACTGGAGGCAAAGAGCAAATATATATTTATTATGTCACACCTCCACTCACACATCAGACCTTTCCTGGATCAAGAACTCTCTCATGATGAGCTATGACACTGACAAATGTGGTTACTTTGACTTTTCAGACAGTTCTGTCCTCTTGAGGATCTCAGTTTCTAGCCCATGGATATCTTTTCTCAACGAGGGACCTTCCAAGAATTTTTGTACCCTTCTCTATGCCTTTGACACGTGCAAATGGAGGCTCTACTCCACCGGGCACCTTCTTGCAAGACCCTAGTTCTGGTCTCTTCTCTCCCCACAGGCCACACATTCTGACCCATGGCTATTTCCATTCCTGTCAAGACTGCATTTTTGTGTCTCCTGGGTCTCTTGACTCCTGTGCCCAGGACCTTTTCCCTTCCCTGAGGAGTCATCACCCCCTGCAGCCTCACCTGCACCCGCTCCCCAGCCCTCCATGCCCCACATCATCCAGGGTGCATTTGCAGCACGAGGAGGTGACAGTGGGTCCTCGTGCAGAGGCACAGAGGGCATGCTGCTCCCGCAGGAAGAAGTAAGGGTTGGCTCTGCGGTTTTCATGTGGGTGTTTTTCTTTGGAGGGAGGAGGTGGGCAGCTGGAAAGAGAGAGATTGAAAGGCAGGGAAAGAGGGAGGGGCAGGAGCCCCGGCTCTTTGCCAATCTGGGGAAGAGGAGGGGGGCAAACAACTTTGCTCCAAGTAGTAGGAGCAGCAGTACAATTCCTGGAAATTTAACTCCTTCTCCTTCCTCCTCCCTCCCACCCTGTCACCTGTTTCTTTCAAAAATCATAGACAAGACATTGTAACCAGCAATCAGAAAGGAAGGAAGGTACCAGTGGGGAGTTATTGGGAGGCACAGATAAAGGCAGGCAGCTTCCCAGGGTCAGGTGAGGGCCAAGGGCTTTTGCCTGGACCCTGGAGAAAGGGGTGGGGTGGGCTGTCCCAGGAATCCCCCACTTGCCTGGTCTTTGTGGCTGAGAACCCTACTTCACTGATGAGGGCAGGTGGAGTATAGACAGGTCAGGGCTGAGGAATTTGGCAATAGTTGTGCTCCCATCCTCAGCCTGAGCTTCCAGGTCACTGAGCACACAAGTCAAATCCAGCCACAGACAGCGCTCTGCCCCCTACCAGGATTCACCCCAGGAAGGCAGCCTTGTCTGCCCCCAGCAGCACCACGGAGGGCACTCCCCAGAGAAGGATGTGGCCCAGCGACCCTGTCCTTGGCTCTGCTTGGCTCTTTCCTGCTCACTCTTTCTTCACTAAGGCACAGAGGAGATAACACAAATTTGGGGACCAGACATGCTCCTACTCTTTGTTACACCATCAGGAGCTGTGTGACTCTGGGCAAGTCAGCATACTCTTGCTGAGTCTGTTTCTTTATATGTAAAGTGAAGGTAGTGATTCCCTCCGGGGGATATTGGGTGGGAGACATGCAAAGTGCTTGGCTTTTCCACCTTTGGGGATGAGGAAGAAAAGATCCATTCTTGTGGAATTGACCTTGAGATGCCTCTCCCACCACCACCAGCCATTTCTTCCCTGGGATCAATGCCAACTTCCTCCCCCATTAGGTTGTCTGGCATTGCATTTCTTACACAGAGGGGCAAGAGCATCCTCACACGCTGAGATAAACTACCACTGAAGAGGAGCACCAAGAGTGGCAGGTAGCATATAAAAGGAGAAGAAGGGATGCGAACACAACAGTCTAAGCAGGTTTATTGCTAAACCTGAGAGGGTCCCCTCTGTTCTAGCAAGCAGAACAAACAAGGCATCTCTTACAGGCTAAGAGGCTTTTTATGGATATTTTTCTTGGTGGGCTTTTGAGGGGACGGGTCAGGGAAGAGGTGGGCTTGTGGCTTGCTGATGTGTCCTCTGGAAAATGCTTGTAGCCTCAGTGAAATGAAACCTAGGTCTCTGAGATGGTGGGTGGGCTTATTCAAAGTGGCGGTACTCCTGTCTGGGCTGTATCAACATCAACTGCTCATTGTTTGTCAAGCATTACCACAAGGTGGTCACGGTGCTTTGCATGGATCACCTCACTTAATCCTCATGACAACTTAAGGAGGTGGGCACTTTTGTAGGTAAGGAAACTGAGGCATAGGAAGGCTGAATGACTTGCCTGGGTTACAGGGCTAGTAATTCAGTAAACCCTTATTAGAGGGACTCGACCCAGATTCCTGGCTTTTGGTGGGCTCCCTGAAAAGTGTATACAAAATCCTGTCTGTTATGTTCGGTCATTTTTATGGCGCTCAGAGCCTCCTTAGTTTCTCCAAGGGGTCCTTAATGTCCACAGGGTTAATGACTACCTCAGCAGAGCTTCTCATGGACCAGGTCCAGGATAAGAAGCAAGGCCTAGGGCTAACACTTCTGGGGTGGTCTCAGCCCTAGGCATTCTGGGAATGTTCTCAAGTGAGGGAGAGGTCCGCTTCACGGAGAGCGAGAGAAGCGGGGCATGACCTGGGGTGAGACAGGGAAGATACATTGTCTTTGCTTCCCAGCCTTCATCCTTCCACAACGAAGGACGGTTGTTTCCTCACTGTGATTTCCCTGGGGATTGCATGTGGAGGTGTGCAAGGTCAGCCTGAGGAGGTGAGACTGACAGACTGGACGGGCCCCGGTACCACCCAGGGGACCTGGCTCTGCCCAGCAGCGTCCCAGCCCACTTCACACTTGTGCCCTCCTTCGGTTCCTTACCCCTTCCCTGGCCTCTGCCTGTCCCTCTGCTGCCCCCACCCCCTGATCACTAGCGCCTCCCCGAGGGTCTCTGTGGAGATGCTGACAGTCCCTTGCTGTTCCATCTGTTCCGTTTCTGCTGACTTGGGCTGAACACCTGATGTGCACTGGACGGAAAGTCCCCTTGAATGACCCAGTGCTGCCTGAGGCCTGACTTCCTGCAGCTTCACCATTTGGATGACAACATACAGATTCCTAGGCCCCAAGAGTCGGAGCTGAGAGGACTCACTAAAGTCGCCTTGATTCTTCTCCCTCACTGTAAACACAGGGAGATGGCAGTTTTGGGGCCTCTCCTGTTGTCAGACAATGTAGAAATCCAGGGGAAAATGGAGAAAGAAGCAGAATGTCGCAGTGTCACCACCTCAGCATTGCTGCATCTCTGTTATATGCTCAGCACTGCCAGGTGCTGGAAAAATAAACTTAGGAGACTCAACCCCTGCCCTCCAGGGCTCCGAGTCAAGCCCCTCAGGGACTCTAGGGTTCAGGCACTCAGGCACATACCTGTTGCTTCGGTAAAATGAAGCAATAGCTTCAGGCTGAACCTGGAGTTCCTGAATTTCTATCAGTTCTCTTCTCCCAAGACTCAATCACTATTGAGCTATTCTGTAGCCCTGTAACTCTGGGGGGAAAATCCCAGGGCAAAATACCTTTGAAACTGAAATCAGTCAAAGAGGGAAATAAAGTGGGAGAAACCCATTTATTGCTTACAAGCAGTCATCCACTTCTGCTCTCCTGTGTCTCTCGTGACCCAGCTGCAGAAGAAGGGACCCCACCCAACCTCTCCAGTCCAGATGTGCCCTCGCTTGCCTTTGTAATTCCTATTGATATGGATGGAGATGGACTGCTTCTCTCCACCCCTTAGAAACACCTGTTGATATGGAGATGCACTAAGGCCAGGGGAGAGATTCTAGAAATACTGCAATTTTACCCACAGCCCACCCTTCCAGAAATCTCACCTCACAATCTACTCATTCCCCATCTTCTACAATGGCCCCTGTGTGAGAAAACTGGAGCACAGTATCCAGACTAATAACATACAATAGCAACAGCAATAAAATAATGATAATCCTCAAGCCAGAGGATTCAGCTAGGTTCAAAGTCCTACGCAGATTAAGTTCATAGCTCACCCATTCCACAGTAGCTGAACAGGTAGGGAGTTCAGAGCACTCATCATGCAGCAGCTGCAGCCAGGGGGCGCATCCAGGCTGCAGGGACTGTAGACGAAAATAACCTTATGGGCGATAAGACACATGTTTTAATGACACCAGCATAGGCAAATCTTGTCCATCGGGTAGGACACATGCAAGAGAGTGGTCCTGTGATAGGACAGTGACAGACATGGGATCTCATCCTGGTCTAGTATACCAGACTTTCACCCCCCTCCCTGTGGGAGTTACAGCTTCCAGGCCTTTTCCCCAAGGTGCCAGAAGGGCCAGCCATCGCTGGTCCGTGTGTCAGAATGTCCAGGGCCTCATCAATTAAATAGTTTAATGCAGTTGGGCTGGCAGCAGGGTGTTGCTCTGCTGGCCATATCCTGGCTGCAACAGCTCCTCTTTGGTTTGCACATACAGTTGTGTAGGAGAGGCAGCAATGTGTGTTAGCACATCCACAGGGCTCAAGGCTTCTTTTCAGGGCTTCTCATTCAAATGCCATAGCACTGTCCAGTCTTGCACCCACTTATGATGGGATAGGGGGTTATTACCTTGATCAGAGCTGTTCCAGTGATGGGCTCCATAGCCAGCAAGGCACGGCACACAGCAGCCAGTTGCTTCTCTATGTACTGGACCTCTGCTCCTTTCCATAGCTGTGACCAGAATCCAAAAGGTTGGCGTGTCCATTCAAGCTGCTGGCAAAGGCCCCGTCCATAACCATCTTCAGTTACATGAACATCTGGCTCACAGGGCCTTGGTGAAGCCATTACACCCAAGGCCTGTACAGCCCTGACTGCTCACCTAGCAGCAGTAAAAGCAGCTGCACGTGTTTCATCCCAGTCCCACCTGATGCCCTTTTGCACCAACCAGTATAAGGGCTTCAGAATTTGTGCCAAGTGTGGGATGAACACTCTTGGTAGCCCAAAAGACCCAAACACTCTTGTAATACTGCCACAGTGATAGAGGTAGGGAAAGCCTGGACCTTGTCTATGACTGATTCTAGGATAACTTTAGTTTTTCCTGACCAGACAACCCCCAAGAACTTTACAGACAAACCAGGTCCCTGAGCCTTGGTGCTGTTCACAGCCCATCCTTTCTCCTGTAGATGTTGCAGCAGTCTAGGGACTGCCCCTTCTAAATCTGCAAGAGAATCAGATGTGAGCATGATATCATCAATGTAGTGATACAGCTGCATCATCTGCAGTTTCTTCCATGAGGCCAAATCCTGGGCTACAAGTCTATGACAAATGGTGGGACTGTGGAGGTGTCCCTGTGGAAGGGCAGTGAATGTCCACTGCTGGCCTTCCCATGCAAACTGTTTCTGACTTTCCTGTGCTATGTCAATAGAGAAAAAAGCATTAGCAAGGTCCACAACATAATGATACGTCCCTAGTTCATGACTGAGGGTGTCCATAAGGGCTGCTATAGAGGGGACAGCAGCATGTTATGGGGGTGTGACTTTATTTAATTCCCTGTAATACATGTCATATGCCAAGAGCCATCCAGCTTTTTCCCTGGCCACACAGGGAACTAAAGAGACTATGAGTGGGCTTTATGATGCCCACCTTCTCCAACTCCTGTAGAGTTTCTCCAATTTCCTTGTGTCCCCAGGCAGTTTATACTGCTTAATATTTGTCTCCCACCAAAGTACAGGCAGAGCTACAGGTGCATGTTAGCATGTCCCCTCAGAACTGCCTTTACCACACATGCCAGCAATCTGAACTCACCTGCTGGGTCTGTAGCCACAGGCCCTGCAGGATATCTAGCCCCAAAATATATTCAGGGATGGGAGAAATGTACACAGTATACTCTTTTGGGGGTAAACACCCTATCCCCAGTGGGACTTGGACTTTCTTTACTCTTATTGCCTCACCCCTATAGCCACCTATCACAGCAGGGGTCCCAGGAAAATGCTCAGGGTTGCCATGAATCATAAAACTATCAGATCCTGTGTCCCCCAGTGCTAGGACACCTTGTACATTCATGGGGGACCAATGAATTTGGGGGCTTTGACCACCCCCCCGGTCAAACTGTGACATCCAATCATCCTCCTGTGGGGTTGAGGGCCCAGGCAGATCCTGAGTACTGTCCCCCAGGAAGTCTTGCAGGGACACAGGCCAGACATGAGGCTTTGCCTTTGGCTTCCGTGTCCTGGAACTCAGTGGCTGGAACTGCTGCTCTGGTTTTAACTGGTGCCACAGTTCTAAAAGATCCTATTGGGCTGCCCATCAAGTTCTTCTTTCACTACCCCAGGCTTTATCAAATCAACCCACATCTGGGTCCTCAAGACCTTTACTGGGACCTTTGCACCTTTCCTTTCAGCCGTAACCCATACTTCCATGCTCTTACTGTTTTGACCTCCCCCAGATCTGCTAAAGTACAAGTAGCCTTACTAATGGGTTGCCATATGTGGTGGCAAAAATAGTCACTAGGGACCCAAAGAGAGATGGGGGAGCTGTATGGAGCACCAAATTTCTCATTCCTATGGTGAACAACTCCTTATCAGGGCCCTGGGGGTCCATATTATAGATATTTTTCATGCCCAGCTCCCGTAACAGCTGCAGGAGCTCTGCATAGGTTTTCCAGCTAGTGGGTAAGTATGGTAAATCACCCTGATTAGATGAAACTACCCTGATGGCTGCTGTCAGCCATTCCAGAAGTGCCAGATACCCTGAGGTGTGATGGGCACTTTACAACTGCTGCTGCAGGGAGGGGTGACTCTTCAGCAAAGCCAGTGTACCCATTTCAGAACCTGACATAACAATGTTTTCCACCCCCATATCCCAGAGATACAAAAGCCATCCATGTAGGCAGAGGTTCCGTTGGCTTCTGCTGAAACCAGTTGCTCATGTCCTCCAGCTCATCCTGGGTATAGGGGCAGAGCACTGAGGGCTCCACAACCTGGGGTGGGGGTGGCTCCTCCCTGAGGAGCCTGCGGTTGTTGCATTTTTATTTTCTTAATTACCACTGGGTGGGCCTTTAATATGGGAGAGGCCGGTGCCTCAGGCGGTGGCCTTGGCAACAGATTGGCCCTCCACCCCACCCCCTCATCCTCTCCCAACATCTCCTCTCCCATCTCCAGGGCTGAAGGCACCGCTCTTTCCTACCCCCACCCCAGTAACACAGATTCTCCTGCTGCCTCCTCCCTTGCTGCTAATGTATATTTTCAGGACCACAAACTGTATTCTCAGTAACTGTCTCTCTTTCTTAAGGGGCTCCCATAGGTCATTGCCCAGCTCCTCCAAGTGATGTTGAAGTGTGTCTCTCTCCTGCCGAAGTCTCTCTCTCTCCTCGATAACCCTTCCCACTATTGTGAGAAAAAGACATCCCACAATCCCAGCTGCTACACGGCCACTCAGGGCCCCTAAGCAGTCTTCTATCTCATGGAGGGCTAATTCCACAGCTTCTGGTGTCTCCACCCTTCCGTGATTCTGGGGAAGGCTGCACCCCTCTAGGAGGTGCTTTACCCTAGACCAGTTCCCCACTAGGGGCTCCCCAATTAGAAGCCCCACAGATAGGGGGCTCCTGGGTGAAGCTGCACCTTCTACTGCTACAGCCACTGGGGCCTCCCCACCATCCACAGGGGGTGGTTCTAGGCATCTCCCCACCATCTCTAGGGGCAGCCTGCCCAAGTTTGCACCCATGTAGACAGATTTTGGGTCAGAGGTCCTGCTGACTACTGCCAGATGTAACTCCTGGGGAAAAATCCTGGGGCAAAATACCTTTGAAACCGAAATCAGTCAAATGGAGAAATAAAGTGGGAGAGACTCATTAACTGCTTACAAACAGTCATCCACTTCTGCTCTCTCATGACCTGGCTGCAGAAGAAGGTACCCCACCCAACCTCTCTCTGCAGATATGCCCTCTGCTCACCCTTGTAATTATCTATTGATATGGAGATGGACTTCTTCTCTCCACCCCTTGGAAACACCTACTGATATGGCGATGCACTAAGGCCAGGCGACAGATTCTGGAAGTATTGCAATTTTACCCATAAGCCCCATTGGGGAAAGGTGTTCAAGAGCTTGGGACCCACCTGCAGGTATCCTTCTAGAGTGCCAGGGACCTGTGTACTGGTTAGATCTCTGTGCTAGTGCTTCCTGAAAGGACTTACCCCTTTGATGCTGCTGAAGGTGCCACCAGGGCTCCACCTCCAGGGCTCAGCATGATGGAACTGATATAGAGCAGGGAAATGGGACAAAGGTCATGCCATTGTAAAATCTACTTAGCTTGTGAGAAAGGCCCAGTTTATTCTTTTTTTGTTGTTTATTAAAGTATCATTGATATACAATTTTTTAATTAACGTATTAGTGATATACACTCTTATGAAGGTTTCACATGAAAAAACAATGTGGTTCTACATTTACCCATATTATCAAGTCCCCACTCATACCCCAATGCAGTCACTGTCCATCAGTGTAGTAAGATGCCACAGATGCACTATTTGCCTTCTCTGTGCTACACTGTCTTCCCCGTGACCCCCCACACCATGTGTACTAAACATAATACCCTCCAATCCCCTTCTCCCTCCCTCCCCACCGGCCCACCCCCACCCCTCCCCTTTGGTAACCGCTAGTTCCTTCTTGGAGTCTGTGAGTCTGCTGCTGTTTTGTTCCATCAGTTTTACTTCGTTCTTTTTTTTTAATTTTTTTATTTATTTTTATTTATTTATTTATTTTTTATTTTTTAATATAATTTATTTTATTATCATTAATTTACAATTACATGTGCAATATTACGATTATTAAACTACCCCTTCATCAGGTCCCCCCCACCAACCCCATTACAGTCACTGTCCATCAGCGTAGTGAGATGCTATAGAATCACTACTTGTCTTCTCTGAGTTGTACTGCCCTCCCCGTGCCCCCCCAACATTACATTTGCTAATCGTAATGCCCTTTTTCCCTCTTATCCCTCCCTTCCCGCCCATTTTCCCCAGTCCCTTTCCCTTTGGTAACTATTAGTCCGTTCTTGGGTTCTGTGAGTCTGCTGCTGTTTTGTTCCTTCAGTTTTTTTCTTTGTTCTTATACTCCACATATGAGTGAAATCATTTGATACTTGTCTTTTTCGGCTTGGCTTATTTCACTGAGCATAATACCCTCTAGCTCCATCCATGTTGTTGCAAATGGTAGGATTTGTTTTCTTCTTATGGCTGAATAATATTCCATTGTGTATATGTACCACATCTTCTTTATCCATTCATCTACTGATGGACACTACACTTAGGTTGCTTCCATTTCTTGGCTATTCTAAATAGTGCTGCGATAAACATAGGGGTGCATCTGTCCTTTTCAAATTGGGCTGCTGCATTCTAGGGTAAATTCCTAGGAGTGGAATTCCTGGGTCAAATGGTATTTCTATTTTGAGTCTTTTTGAGGAACCTCCATACTGCTTTCCACAATGGTTGAACTAATTTGCATTCCCACCAGCAGTGTAGGAGGGTTCCCTTTTCTCCACATCCTCGCCAACATTTGTTGTTGTTTGTGTTTTGGATATTGGCCATCC
>JAVSCE010014451.1:0-176028 GCA_032199065.1 Smutsia gigantea | reverse complement strand
TTGATGTATTTTTGAAATTGATTTGCTAATATTTTGTTGAGTATTTTTGCATCTATGTTCATCAGGGATATTGGTCTGTAATTTTCTTTTTTGGTGAGGTCTTTGCCAGGTTTTGGTATTAGAGTGATGTTGGCTTCATAGAATGAGTTTGGAAGTATTCCCTCCTCTTCTATTTTTTGGAAACTTTAAGGAGAATGGGTGTTATTTCTTCTCTATATGTCTGGTAGAATTCAGAGGTGAATCCGTCAGGTCCAGGGGTTTTGTTCTTGGGTAGTTTTTTGATTACCAATTCGATTTTGTCACTGGTGATTGGTCTGTTTAGTTTTTCTGTTTCTTGCTTGGTCAGTCTTGGATGGTTGTATTTTTCTAAGAAGTTGTCCATTTCTTCTATGTTTTCCAGCTTGTTAGCATATAGATTCTCATAATATTCTCTTATGACTCTTTGTATTTCTGTGGGGTCCGTCGTGATTTTTCCTTTCTCATTTCTGATTGTGTTTATGTGTGTAGATTCTCTTTTTCTCTTAATGAGTCTGGCTAGGGTTTATCTATTTTGTTTATTTTTTCAAAGAACCAGCTCTTGGTTTTATTGATTTTTTCTATTGTTTTATTCTTCTCAATTTTATTTATTTCTTCTCTAATCTTTATTATGTCCCTCCTTCTGGTGACTTTGGGCCTCATTTGTTCTTCTTTTTCCAATTTCAGTAATTGTGTCTTTAGACTATTCATTTGGGAATGTTCTTCCTTCTTTAAATAGGCCTGGATTGCAATATACTTTCCTCTTAGAACTGCCTTTGCTGCGTCCCACAGAAGTTGTGGCTTTGTGTTGTTGTTGTCATTAGTCTCCATATATTCTTTGATTTCTGTTTTGATTTGGTCGTTAACCCATTGATTAATTAGGAGAGTGTTGTTAAGTCTCCATGTATTTGTGAGCCTTTTTGATTTCTTTCTAAAATTTATTTCTAGTTTTATACCTTGGTGATCTGAGAAGTTGGTTGGTAGGATTTCAATATTTTTGAAATTACTGAGGTTCTTTTTGTGGCCTAGTATGTGGTCTATTCTGGAAAATGTTCCATGTGCACTTGAGAAGAATGTGTATCCTGTTGCTTTTGGGTGTAGAGTTCTGTAGATGTCTGTTAGGTCCATCTGTTCTAGTGTGTTGTTCAGTGCCTCTGTGTCTTTACTTATTTTCTGTCTGGTTGATCTGTCCTCTGGAGTGAGTGGTGTGTTGAAGTCTCCTAAGATGAATGCATTGCTGTCTATTTCCTCCTTTAATTCTGTTAGTATTTGTCTCACATATGCTGGCGCTCCTGTGTTGGGTGCATATATATTTATAATGGTTATATCTTCTTGTTGGACTGACCCCTTTATCATTATGTAATGTCCTTCTTTATCTTTTGCTACTTTCTTCGTTTTGAAGTCTATTTTGTCTGATACAAGTACTGCAACACCTGCTTTTTTCTCTTTGTTGTTTGCATGAAATATCTTTTTCCATCCCTTCACTTTTAGTCTGTGTATATCTTTGGATTTGAGGTGAGTTTCTTGTAGGCAGCATATAGATGGGTCTTGCTTTTTTATCCATTCTGTTACTCTGTGTCTTTTGATTGGTGCATTCAGTCCATTTACATTTAGGGTGATTATTGATAGATATGTACTTATTACCATTGCTGGCTTTAGATTCGTGGTTACCAAGGGTTCAAGGGTTGCTTCTTTACTATTTAAGAATCTAACTTAACTTTCTTGTTAAGTTATTGTAAACACAGTCTGATGTTTCTTTCTTTCTCTCCCTTCTTATTCCTCCTCCATTCTTTCTATAATAGGTGTTTAATTCTTTGCCTTTAGTTGGTATTTGGATGGTCTGCTTTCTTTGCTATGATTTTTTTTCCCTCTGGTGACATCTTTTTAGCCTTAGGTGTGCTTCCATCTAGAGCAGTCCATTTAAGATATCCTGTAGTGGTGGTTTATGAGACGCAAATTCTCTTAACTTTAGTTTATCTGGAAATTGTTTAATCCCTCCATCATATTTAAATGATAATCGTGCTGGATACAATATTCTTGGTTCCAGGCCCTTCTGTTTCATTACGTTAAATATATCATGCCATTCTCTTCTGGCCTGTAAGGTTTCTCTTGAGAAGTCTGATGATAGTCTGATGGGTTTTCCTTTGTAGGTGATCTTTTTTCTCTCTCTAGCTGCCTTTAATGCTCTGTCTTTATCTTTGATCTTTGCCATCTTAATTATTATGTGTCTTGGTGTTGTCTTCCTTGGGTCCCTTGTGTTGGGAGATCTATGAGCTTCAGTGGACTGCGAGACTACTTCCTTCCCCAGCGAGGGAAAGTTTTCAGCAATTATTTCTTCAAAGACACTTTCTATCCCTTTTTCTCTCTCTTCTTCCTCTGGTACTCCTATAATGCGAATATTGTTCCGTTTGGATTGGTCACACAGTTCTCTTAATATTCTTTCATTCCTAGAAATCCTTTTATCTCTCTCTGCCTCAGCTGCTCTGTACTCCTGTTCTCTGTTTTCTATTCCATTAACAGTCTCTTGCATCTCATCCATTCTGCTGTTAAGCCCGTCGATCGCTTGTCTGATTTCTGTATTGTCTTTCCTCAGTTCCCTCACTTCCTCCCTCAGCTCTTGCACATTTCTCTGTAGGTCCATCAGCATGGTTATGACTTTTATTCTAAATTCTTTTTCAGGGAGGCTGTGCATTTCCATCCCTTCAGACTCCCTCTCTGGGGTTGTCTGGTTGATTTTGGTCTGAACCATATTCCTCTGTCTTTTCATGGCTGTATAATTTGGTCACTGATAGTTGCCACGTATGTCAGCTGGGCTCTTTAAGACCGCCTCTTGGGGTGCCGAGTCCTCTCGGGTGTAGCTGCACGCTGTGCGCTTTCCTGTGTATTCTCGTCTCTCTTTTAGGAATAGATGTATTTTCTGTGTTTTTGTAGATAAATATAGTGTTGGGAGGAGATTTCTGCCGCCCTGCTCACACCGCCATCTTCCCGGAAGTGTGGGTGGTATCATTTTTAAATGCTCTTCCAATAACCAGGATTAAGAAATTTGAGAAAGATTTTTATAATCTTTTTTTCACTTTTTGAGATTAAATAGCAAAAAATGTAAGGAGTAGCCAATTATTTAATTTTATGAAGTCCTTAATGTGGCAATATTTTCCTATTTTAATTCACTCTCTTGTTGTTATCACGAAGTGTTTTTGCTTCAGATAGAATCATGTAGTTTTGAACTCTTTTCAAAATCTTTGTGTTATAAGTGAAAACTCCAAATATTAAGAAAAATGTTTTGCCTATAACAAGGATGGATAACATATATATATATATATATATATATATAAACATGTATTATATCTATATATCTTTATATATACATATATATACACACACACACACATACTCATTACAAATAACAATATAAAAAAATTTCTATTTTGATTGCCCGATATCTTGTCACCCCTTTGAAAAAGAGTGCTCTTCATTATGTGGTCAGTATTCCAAGTTGAATGTAAACTTGATAGTTACAGTGCTTGAACTCTGGTATAGTAAATTAGCGTCTACAAAGCTACCATGTATTTATTGGAGTTTAACAAAACTGTGTGATTCCATACTACATAGGTACCAGCAGGAAGCAACCCTTGGGAGAAGAAATCACAGCTGGGAACAATTAAGACTGATTAGTTTGTGGCTGAGAAACTCAAAATGGAAAGAAACTTTTCTTCGGGGGAATTAGGAGCTGCATTCCCAAGCATTTCCGAATTGAGTGCAATTCTCAGAGGGAATGTAGGACTGTGGAAAAATGTGAATTTCACGTATTTGGAGGTTTTCTCAGCTTTTTTAATGTCTGTAAACAGCAATGTGTTGATTCTACTGGCTGCAAGAAAAAAAGTTCAAGTAAATAGGCTTTTTTCATATTTCCCCAAATTTATTTACTTCAAAGTTTCCCTAATATTTTCATTTGAGTTTATAGACAGAATATAGATGGTTCTGTAACTTCTTACTATTCATTTTATAGAGATGGGGATAGCTGTGGTTTCTGAGGAGTTGGCAAAGCATATAAATAGCAGTTCTCTTTGAAAAAGTGCATATTACTGTGTATGAGATTGATCTGAATTTTCTTTTAGAAATTGTAAAATAGACCAGTTTAAAATTTAAAGTAAGAAATATGCAGAAATTTTATACATATTTCTGAAACTGCCATCCTGGATAAAGAATTGGTTTCTAAAGAGCTAGATAAAGATGTGCTCGATAAAGAAAATAAATGAAATGACAATGGAATGCATAGTTTATACCATTTTTTGCTTTATATTTGAATTATAGATATGCATTAGAAAGATATTTCTTTTGACTAGGCTGAATTAGGTCACTAACAAATTTTAAATATAAATTAAATAGAAGTTGTTTTCCTAGACATTTTTAATAATCTACCACAGGTTCATTCATTTTCAATCCCATTCATCAGTTGGTACTAAGTTTGTTGTTTTATATGGATACATTTGTTAGTATATTGACCCTTTTAGAGAAGAAATATGATTTAATATTAGGATGTTATAAGCAACAGTCATGCTATTTTTCTTTCTAAAACAGAGAATTGGTTATATTTAAATATGGTAATATTTATATTTTATTTCCAAAGGGTAAGGTAGCCAGTAAGTACTATATTATTTTCTTATGTGTGTATTATATGTAATATATTATTTTCTTTAACAGATAATGGGTTATTTTTTACATGTAATAATCTATTTGATGTGATATTCATCTACATCCGGATTTTTTTTCCTTCTCTTCTTCCCTTTTCCCCCTCCTTCCTTCTCTTCCCGCTCCCTTCCCATACATTCTTTTCCCTTCTTCTCTTCCCTCCCTCCTTTCTTTCCTTCCTTCCCTCTTCCTTTTCACTACTGGGTGTGCTTAAAGAGTGGTTATACTAATTCTGGATGCCAGACAATTGGATAACTTTAATATTACACATTTAGAGAAAGATTTATTATATTAATAAATATATAACTATATTAAGGGCAGTACACTTTCTAGTTTGGGACAATTATTGGCTAAATTATAGGAAGTCATGGTACAAAATTCAGCAATAACTGGCCAGAGATTATATGAAAGGGAATCAGTGGCTGACTATTGCTACACTGCCAGAACTGGTAGCTCTTAACTTTTTATCTTTCAAGTATCATGAATTCTTTTATAAAGAACCTAAGTTTCAACACAAGAAACATAAAATCTCTTTTTTCCCAGTTGGAACTGTATATATTTGCATTCATTATAATGCCATTCAAAATAATATTTAGAAACATAAATCACTGCATTAATGTTGGAGGTATATATTATTGTCATTAGACTTGGACAGGCAAATCACATTACTGTCATCAGTAAGTTAACAGAGCTACTACTAAGGCATGACTATTGCTTATAACATCCTAATATTAAATAATATTTCTGCTCCAGAAGGTTCAAATTGCGTCCTGTATGACAAGACACAATTAAAAATGGCCAATAAAATGGGGATTGAGTAGTGTGGAATCATAATAGAACCCCCAAAAACAACAGAAAGCCCAGAAAATGAGTTAAGTATAAGCTTCAATTTCCATGTTTGTCTCATAATATCCATGGCAGCAATATATTCCCTACTTGCAACTGGATATGGTGGTCAAGTTGGAAAGAATCCTAGGAATACTTAGGAAAGCAGTTGTAGTTAGTGGGCTTCCAAGTGGGATACAGATAATCTGGGAGTGTAAGAAAACTTTTCAAAGGTACTAGCCAGGTGCTTTAAGGGACATTTTTCAAATCTCCCATTTCATATGACCTCTTTCCTAAAATTAGTTGGTAATGGCTTTCACAATAATTCTTTCATTTTTATCAAAGGAAGCATCCCTTCTCATCCCAAATCTGTTATGGAGCTTTAGACCCCTTTGGGTACTTCTGTGGAAGCTTTAACGACTGACAAAGCACAAAAAACCTGTAGATGTCCCTTTCCCTCTAAAAACAAATTCTCTTAGGCATACAGCATGACATTAGAAAGCAAGGTATTTTGGTCTGTATGGGATCTTTCTGAGATCTTCTGAGTTCAGGTATTTGGTACAGTTGCACTAAGGAATTAATGGCCACATTTATTCAAAGTTTGTTTTTTTGCTGTTTTTGTCTTCTGCCCTAATATATAAAATGCACTACTTTGAAGAAGATTCTCATGAAAACACAGCTAACTAAATATCAATTAGAAATAATGAGTAACAAAAATATTTTCCCCATGTATGTAAACTATTTTTTTCCACTTTTCTCAGTACTCATCCTTGGGAAGTTTTAAAAGATTACCTTCAAAGAGCCAATAAAACAGATTATTGACACTGACTTTTAAATTCTAACTGGAATATTTTCAAGGGCCACCAAATTTTTCATGATTCATTGGCTAAAAGTCTAAGGCTAAGACTTTGCTAAGATTCATTAACATTCAAAATAACTCATATTATGAAACATTTATTCCAATTATAACTAATCTTTATCTTATTTCACCTTATATAATATATTTTACCACATACAAAGTCTAAATCATATACTAGGATCAGAAATAGATTCATTTTAATGGCATATGCCTTTCTTTTTCATTAGGTACACTTACAGAGTTTAATAATAATGTATACAGTTAACAGTTCTTTCTGACTTTAATACTTGTTATTTAATTCTTCTAACAGGTGAATTTAGGACTTCAATGCTGTACACAAACATTTTTTTCAAAGAATTCCATGACTCATCTTCTTCACCTTATAATATATCATGTTCATTATATTGTATCTCATTAAAAAGTAAAGGAAAACTATATTTTTCTATTCATTTTCTAAAATTATAAATGTGGATAAAATAAACATTTGTTCTCATTTATCGTGATGAGACAACCTTTAGTAATCAATACTGCAAACTGATTTGTCTTTAATAGAGGCAAGTCAGATACTGCCAATTAGGGTAATGCTGTGGACATTTTCCATAAATGGAGTAAGCAAAATATGCCAGTTCAAGATCTATCTGGAAATATACTTAACGTATGTTTTAGAAAAATTGATATGATTAAAAAGCTATCAAAAATACTGGATTAGAAAAAGTATACTGAAATGGACTATATTTTTGATTTTTCCAACCTTTCTGAGAATTCCAGATATGTTGGGGGTCCTCAAGACCATCCCTAAGTTTGATGATTTAGTAGGAAAACTCACAGGACCCAGCACATAGGTTAAAAAAAAATGCCACCCCTCAGCATATAGGGTAAAAAACAAAGGTTTTCCAGTTAGGTGCCCTACCTAATTTTATGACCCCAAAGAATTATGGTCATAATTAACAGTCACTTGTTAAGTCTTGGTAAAGCTTTTCTGGAATACATCTTAGACACTGAGAAATTAAATCCTAGGTTCTGATCAACAAATCCTTTTGCATATCATGTGACTTCAAATTTTCTGCTTTCAACCCAACTGGAGGACAAAACATTTGAGCTGTTAGCTAATATATTATTAAAATAATTGTTGATACTACATAAATGAGCCCCTTTGTTCATTTGTCATTCACTCAAATATTTATTTAATAAATATTAATTAACATCTTATATGCTCCAATTTTACTTGTACCTTGGACAGAAATATTAAATGAGACACCATACCTATCCTAATGAGTTTGAAGTCTATTAGGAGAGCCCATTACAATGCAGTAAGTGGTATGAGAAATGCATGTATAAGCATGGGTTGACTAAGTGGGGTTACCTGAATCAGAACAGTTTTCTGAAGGAGTTGGTAGAGCATATGGTAAGAGATACAGAAAATTCAGGTTTGGATCTGGATTTTTAAAAGATACTTATTTTACCTGCAGCCTACCTCTCTAAAGGTTAAGATTTCACATGAAATGCCCCTTAAGTGGAAAATGGATAAACAAACTGTAGTTCGTCCATACAATGGAATATTAGCAAACAATAAAAAGGAACCGACTACTGATACATGCAACAACACGAATGAATCTCAAATGTGCTATGCTAAGGGAAGAAGCCAGATTCAAAAGTATATTCCCATTTATATGATATTCTGGAAAAGGCAAAATGGTGGGAACATAACACAAATCAGTAGTTGCCAGGGGCTTGAGAAGGAAGAGTTGACTTCAAAGGTATGGGGGACTTTTTGGAGGTGACAGACTGTTCTATACCTTGGTAGTGGTTAAGTCGCAGAGGTGTCCACTAAGAAGGGTGATGATTGTCAAACATAAATTATACCTTTAGTTTTAAAAAAGGAAGTCACAGTTGACATGACCTTGGCTGTGTTCCCACAGGTGCAGCTGTGCATGTGCACACATACATGCCCTCTCACAAAACTGTGGGCCTCATTCCTTGCTCCTCCTGTTCCCTTATGGAAGGGTTCTCAGCAGAGCTTTTCAACAGGAGTACTATGGATTATATACAGGATGACTGTTCATTGCATGGAGCTGTAGTGTGCTTTACAAGGTATTTGGCAGCTCTGGCACTCCTGCTAAATGGCAGGAGTATCCACTTACACTTCCTGAAGTCCCCTAGGGGATACATCTGCACTGCAGGCAAAACCCACCTGCTGGACATGTTTTTCTCTGGACTCTCATATGAAGAGGTATGAGTTCTCTAATTCACCAATGAAGAAGAAAAGACTGGTGTATTTTGCTCACTCTCTCCCTTTTTTTCAAAGTAGGAACTGCTGACCTGTAAAGAGGTATGTACTAGTTGGCTCTCTCACATGAGCAATAGATTTGACTTTGTTTCTGGTCACATCTTGAGGTTGGGAAGTGTGAAAGGCAAATTCACATGAGTGTTAGTTAGCAAGCCATCTCAGTACATTTGCCTCATGTCCAAGCTAGCTTCTGACACTTTAGTTTCCGTCAGTCTGACTCCTGTGCCTGTCTTATCAGATCTTGGGAAGGAAGAAGAAGAATGTTATACATAGATCCATTGTCCTAAGTTTATATATTCTTAATTTGTAAAGTATCAATGGTTACTACAGATCTTCCAACCTTTAGTTTCTGTTATAACACAGGGTTATACTCTGGACTCAAAGTAATACATAGCACTGTGAACTTTGTGGAATTAGTTCAGTAGGTGTGTACGAAAACCCAGTGGCATTTGCTTCTCATGGCACACCGGTTTGTTTCTGTGCTCTCTCCCCACCTTTGAATGTAACAGGACAAGGTCACAAAGCAGCAGTCTCCACCTTGGTAACCCAGTGTCAGGCTCTCTAATTGTGTCACCAACTGATCCATGCTAACTCCTGCACTGCAATCTGTACTCTGCACATGATATCAATGAAACCTTCAGTGTTAGGTGGAGACAACCTTTTCCTTTGAAGCCTGGAGCCACTTTTTTTAAAGCAAGAAAGTATTCTGTGGGATAATGGAAGTGTCATAACATGGAACATTATCAGATCTTTTTGTCAGAGACATCAAAGGCTAGACACTCTACCACAGACATCCTGAGGTTGAAAATTCTTGTTTTAAAATGGCATAGATGGCATTCTGAGATGACAGAGTGACTACACTAAAAAAAAAAAGTAGACACTTTACTCTTACTACCTTAACATAGAGCCCCCCAAGCACTCTCCCCTTACCATTCCTGTTCTTTCTTGGGTATAATCCCACAGTACATTTCTTACTAGCTAACTAACCTAATCAACTATATTGCTAAACTCCCAGTAGGTGGTATTTTAATTCTCACTTTCTAAGCAGTTACTGTTTTAATATGTAACATCACCTTTTTTTGCTCTTTGACATTTGTCTTTTAAAAAGGATTTGCAATGGTTTAGCTGAAGTAGTACTGGGTGAGCTTCAGACACAGAACTTGAGGGAATGATGTCAGGCTCTCATAACACTGCATAATCACCTTCTTGCTTTGGAAACACCAGCCTCTCAAAAAAGAATTTCTGAACTTTTTACTGTCTGAAAACTTGCATAATTATCAAATGTGAGAATATTTTGTGTATATTATCTGGTCAAGGCTGTTATGTATTATTTTATTTTGGAAAAGTATTTAATGCAACAAATGTTTATTAAGCACCTACAATACACTGGGAATAATAACAAAACAACATATATAATATAACTCTGGCCAGGTATCCTTCTAAGTATTTCCATACATTGATTTATTTTAATCCTCAGAACAATGACATGAGGTAATTGCTATTATTAACATTTCCAGTCGGTAGATGAGGAAACAGGCTCAAAGGGATTCAGTAATCTGACTTAGGTCACACTGCTGCTGAATGGTTAACCTGGGTCTGAACTCTCACATTAAGCTCAAGTCTCTGCTGTCGAGGTAAGTGTTGAAGGAGACTAACAAGAGTTCCATTTCAAATATAACTTTGTGTCTGCATGTAGCACAAACAACAAACATAGAAACTAACCTTCTGCAGAATGGCTCTAATTATGAGGTGATTGCTTTCTCAGCAGCATTATTTCACGCACATTCATAGTTTTTATTCCCTGAAGTTAATTATCCCTCCATAACTTCCTCTGCCAATCTGTTAGTTTTGTGTGTACGTAGAAGCACATTTTACAGAAATAGACTGTGTAGACTTATCACAGGACAATAGAACACTTCTCCGTTTTAACTTTTAAATGATTAAAAATCTAGTAACAGCGGCCTCTTTTCTCTTGGAAAGGAACCTTTACAAAATAATTAAAATTCTGTATTTAGAGTATGTATGCTATTCAAATCAGTCAAAAAGCACAAGCAAAAGATACTTTTAAATATATTTATGCAGTATTTTTAACATTATCACTAACACTTGTTTGTGAAGAGACCATCATGTACTGTGTGTTTTTGTGTTTAACCTGATAGTCACTGATGTGCATGTAAACATCTTAGAATGGCTTTTATAAATATGTCGAAACTAGTCAGGTCTAAACCAAAATCCAAACCAGAGTCACACACCCTATTCACTGTAATCAATTCCAGCACACAGCAAGAACTCATTTAGAGACCTTATGTTTGTGAAGTTTTGAAAAAAATATAACAATGATGTATCAATGTAAATAACTCAGGTACATGGATTTATCAGACTTCTTTGAAAAAGTTACTTACATCAGTACTATTTTCTGAAGGTGTAGAAAGAATGCAATTCTTTTTTCAGTTAATTCATTCTAAATTGATAAATTCCCTAGAAATTAAGGCAGGGAAAACCATCTTTTCAACTCTGAAAATAAAGAGAAAAGAGTAGGGAAGACATTAACCATTTTAGTATTTTATGGGTTTTTTTGTTAACTTGAATATCTTATATTTTTGTTATTAAGCATAACCCTTTGTTAAACATCCTCCTCAAAATAATTGGTCTGCTGGTGATACAGGGCTCCCTTCCTGAAGAGGGGCTGGTGACACTGCCAAACTCCTGGGAAGAAAGAGAGCATGTCCCACACTCCTCTATCCCTCACTTTTAAGTCAAGTTCATAATGAAGAAGGTAAACCTTTTAATAACCTTATAAAAATAATTAACGTCAGTCAACTTTGGTAATCAAATTGAGCAAATCACTTAACTTTCTGATATAACTGCATCAATTAAAAAAAACCCCAAAAGGTGGTGAATGATTAAATGTGCCTCTAGCTGAGAATCTTGAAGAATATTTATGTAATTTTTAAGTGGACTAGATACTACCTTCAGTGGAAATGCAATTCATTAGAAGTGGGTCTAAGTCCCTGCCCTTTTACCATCCCACTGAATGGTTTTGTGTAAACCACTTAAACTTTCCGGAATTTGGTCATCTCATTTATCATGGTATAGGCTAAAATAGGAAAATAATGAACTGTGTCTTTTTGGTCTCTTCTTCATCCATTACTGTGATTTTACAAAGATGCCTGTTCTCCCCTGGAGAGGTTAAAGGTGAGTCAGGTCTGGAGGCCCTCAAACACAGAAAAAAGGGACCAGGAGTATAACTAGTTCATGAGCACCTATTACTATTACTACCTTCCCAGTCCTGTTCTATGATAAGCCAGCAGAAGGCTTCCTCCTTCCCTTCACAGTGCCATACCCACACATGTACTGGATTATGTGATCTCATCAAAGCTCATGCTTTTAGAATTTAGTATCTTAACATTAAGATGTCAGAGAAAGTGAAACAGTTCTTCCCTTGAGCATTGCTTAGAAAATTCTGTTGATGCTAAAAATAGTTTTAAATCATTACTGAATAAAGAAATTAACCTAACATTTTTTTCAGACATGCATCTATTTGCCTTTAAAACTTATAAAGAAACTTTACTTTTTTCTATTATTTTATATTTTTAAAAATTAATTTTCTGATACATGTCATGTGGTTATTGACTTAGAGTGGATTGCCCTGAGGCAGCCCCTGAGATGAAAATTTAAGGTCAAAGTGATTTATTAGGGAACGTATCCAGGGAAAACACATAGATAAGTGGGGCCTGTAGCGAGAAGGGAAGGGAAGAGAGGAGAGGAGAGGAACCCAAGCGAATTTTCAATATCAAGTTAAATCCCATGGCTCAGTCCAGCAGGGTATATTTAGAGACAGGGTATGTCACACTTCAGATTTGTGCCATTAAAGATGAGGGGACTTAAGTATTTATACACCACACCATCAGTCACTGATTAGCCACTGTGGATAGGAGTGGAGGTATGTTAATTTCTGGGTATTGCCATTTTCTGTGTGCAGGCAAGGGGTGCCAGCCACTGGAGGGTGGTCTAACAACAAAGAGAACAGATGCTGGCTTAGGGGATGAAAATGAAAGAAACCAGCAAAGAGATGTGAGAGAAAGGGGCCAAGTGCTGACAGGTCTGCTGCAAGACTGCTTATACTCTATGAGAAACTGTAAAACTGATGACAAATTATCTAATGAAGTAGTTTCCTGCAAAGAACAGAGGGGTATGGTGTGCTAATCTTTTACAGATAGTGAGGATCTGTATTAGTGAGGGTCCAGCAGGAAACAGATGGCACAGCATGCTGAGCAATTTGAGGAGTTTAATAAAGGGACGATTTACAGAGGTGAGGCTGGTGAGCAGGAACCCCGGGACGACTGCAGTGGTGCAGCGGTGCATCTTCATCTGGAGACTTGAGGCCGGGAGGAGGGGGAACACAGCAGTGCAGTGGGAAGAGCAGCTGTGTCCTGCCTAGGGTGGCGGGAAAGCCTGCCCACTGAGCGAGGACTCTGCTCTCGCCCTCCACTCTCCTCTCCTTTCCTCCCAGTGTTCCCATCAGCCAAACAAGAAGCCAGACGACCCCAGAAGCCCGTGGTATGGTTCCTATTGGAGCCTGCAGAGCTAAAAGAGCAAGGCCAAGACAAGGGCAGAGGGGACACAAAGGGGGTAAATGGAAGATTTGCACAGGTGAAAGATGAATTGTTAAATTAATTTAAAGCCAGTTAAGTTGCCCACAGTGCAAGGAATTCCTATCACTTACTATTTCAGGAAGATAATCTAAAATATTTCTTTAGAATCTTCAGGATAAAAATGTATTAATCAAACTTGAATTTCTTTTTCTACCCCTTACCAGACTGCCCTATTTACCTTTCTAGAGTTACTAAAAGAATCCTTAGGAGTTCTGTTACACGACCTAGAAATGAGGCCTTTCCTCAGTGCCTCAAGACTTGGTCTTCGATTACATTTCATGTTTATCTTTTAACACTTGAGTTTCTGTGGCCTTCTCAACATTAAAAATCTCCTCTGGTCACATACATTTCTTTCTTTTTTCTCAAATTGAAAATAGTTTTTCTTGTAATTATGTAATACATGATTATAAATGATGCAAACAATACTAATTTAAAAAATGTCAGCAAAAATTTACCCTTAGTCAACAAACTAGGGAGTAATAATTAACACACTGCTGTATTCCATCCAATATTTTTCAGTTCACACACACACACATGCAAATGCACACAATTAGTTATTTAGAAAATTGGGATTATTTATAAAATTTGATTTTTCCCTTAATAATTCAGAAATTCTTCCATATTTAGATAGATCTGCATCATAATTTTATTATAGTATTGCTATTTTGTTGTATGAATGTCAAATTACAGTATTTAATGAATTCCACAACACTGAACGTGTGATTCCTGGTTTTTTGTTATTGTTTACTATTGCCAACAGTGTGACTGTGGGCCACTTGTACATACATGTTTTTGTTTTCATCCTGCTTTTCTAGATTTAAATCTCTTGCTGGAAATTTTGTATTAAAAGAATTTCTTTCCATTCTTTTTGGAAAGACAGTTTCAGGTGATATCTTCAATTTGGCCTGGATTTTATTTTATCTACTGAACTGCTCATTACTACAACAGGAATATTTCCACTGTATTTTTATTGATCTTTTCTGGTAGAAATAGTTAGAAACCTCCTGTAGTTAGTGTAAGAAAAAAAATGGCTATGTATTTTGGTGCTACAGGGGTGTTTCATGTGCTCTAAGACCAGAGTTCTAGGAGAGACTTAAGAGCAGACCAAGCTGGAGAATAGAGGCTGAAAGAAACCAGGAAAATCTTTTGTGCATATGCTTATCTTCTCCTTCTGTATCCATATATAAATCTGATTAAAACCAGTTTTCCTCATTTCCCCATTTCTTATATAAGATATTATTTGTTCCATTGAAAAATAATGTTCAGACCCATAGGCCAATGGAACAGACTAGAGAGTCCAGATATAAACGCAAGCATATGTGGTCAATTAATATATGATAAAGGGGCCATGGACATACAATGGAGAAATGACAGACTCTTCAACAACTGGTGGCAAAAGTGGACAGCTACATGCAAGAGAATGAAACTGAATTACTGTCTAACCCCATACACAAAAGTAAACTCAAAATGGATCAAAGACCTGAATGTAAGTCATGAAACCATGAAACTCTTAGAAGACAACATAGGCAAAAATCTCCTGAATATAAACATGAGCAACTTTTTCCTGAATGCATCTCTTCAGGCAAGGGAAACAAAAGCAAAAATGAACTCATGGGACTACATCAAGCTAAAAAGTTTCTGAACAGCAAAGGGCACCATCAGTAGACAAAAAGGCATCCTACAGCATGTGAGAATATATTTGTAAACAACATATACGACAAAGGGTTAACATCCAAAATATATAAAGAACTCACATGCCTCAACAACCAAAAAGCAAATAACCCTATTAAAAAATGGGCGGATATGAACAGACAATTCTCCAAAGAAGAAATTCAGGTGGCCAAAACAGGCACATGAAAAGATGCTCCACATCACTAATTATCAGGGAAATGCAAATTAAAACCACAATGAGGTATCACCTCACACCACTTAGGATGGCCAACATAGAAAAGACTAGGAACAACAAATGCTGGCAAGAATGTGGAGAAAGGGGAACCCTCCTACACTGCTGGTGGGAATGTAAGCTAGTTTAACCATTGTGGAAAGCAATATGGAAGTTCCTCAAAAAACTAAAAATAGAAATACTGTTTGACCTGGGAATTCCACTCCTAGGAATTTACCCAAAGAATACAAGTTCTCAGGTTCAAAAAGACATATGCATCCCTATGTTTATTGCAGCACTATTTACAATAGCTAAGATATGGAAGCAACCTAAGTGTCCATCAGCAGATGAATGGATAAAGAAGAGGTGGTACATATACAAAATGGAATACTATTCAGCCATAAGAAAGGAACAAATCCTACCCTTTGCAACAACATGGATGGAGCTGGAGGGTATTATGCTCAGTGAAATAAGCCAGGCAGAGAAAGACAAGTACCAAATGATTTCGCTCATTTGTGGAGTATAACAATAAAGCAAAACTTAAGGAACAAAACAGCAGCAGACTCACAAACTCCAAGAAGGGACTAGCAGTAACCAAAGGGAAGGGTAGGGGAGGGTGAGTGCGGAGGGTGGGAGAAGGGGATTGTGGGGTATTATGATTAGTACACATGGTGTGGGGGGATCATGAGGAAGACAGTGTAGCACGGAGAAGGGAAATAGTGACTCTGTCACATCTTACTACAATGATGGACAGTGACTGCGATGGGGTATTGGGGGGGACTCGATAATATGGGTGAATGTCATAACCACACTGTTTTTTTATGTGTAACCTTCGTAAGAGTATATATCGATAATACCTTAATTAAAAAATTGTAATAAGAAAAAAGAAAAATAAGGTTGATAATTCCTTGGTTCAATTACTAATTTCTTTAGGAAAGTAGGTAATTAATTAGACCAGTTTGGGTTTGGATGCTCACTCTTGATCTCTCAGTCCACTGGCAGTGAATGTTACAATTCCAGTAATGTTGTACAAACATGGTCCTGAGAAGCCCTATTACTATAACCATGTGGACTGTCAGAATATGATTGTTCTAAGACAAAGGTGGATGGGTAGACAAGCCAAAAGTCAGAAGTAATAACTGGAGACTTCAAAAAAAAGAAACTTTCAATAATGAAAAGAACAACCGGGAAAAAGATCAACCAAGAAACAGAAGACTTGAGCACCACAATGAACCAACCAGACCTGACAAGTATCTACAAACCACTCCACCCAACAACAGTAGAATACAGATTTTTCTCAAGTACATGTGCACTATTGTCCAGGCCATAAAACAACCTTCAATAAATTTAAAAGGATTGAAATCATACAAAATATGTTCTCACTACAATGGAATGGAATTAGAAATAAAGCAAGAAAGAAACTTGGAAAATTCACAAATATGTAAAAACTAACACACTCCCAAATAACCAATGGGTCAAAGAGGAAATCACAAGGGAAACTAGAAAATATTCTGAATGAGGGTAAATGAAGACACACATACAAAACATATGGCATGTAGCTAAAGCAGTGCTTAGAAAGAAATTTATAGCTGGAGGTAGAGGCCTGTATTAAAAATTTACAATCTACATGGAAGCATATTACCAATGACTAACATATCCTCCAGAGTCCTTGATAAATTTCATGTCAACTTGTAGAAATATGAAAAATAAGGTGCCACAATATGATAAATTAAAGGTATAGGTAATCCAAGGCAGAATTTTCAGTAACTGCATTTCTGGTGAGAATTAAGATAAAGATGCACATTATTGGAAAACAGAATTCATATTGTTACCTTTAAAACAAAAGAGTAGACAAGAGATGGAAAAGAATTTTGGCTATTTTCATTAATCAAATTTTAATGTGGTATATAATATTAACCTTGTAATCAAAAGGTGAGCCCCCATTACACAGAAATAAACCTGGATTTTAAAATGTTTCCACTTTCATGATTCATAGATAAATGGTAATTTGTGTTCTCTGCCTGCCACAATGTCACTTTGGTTTTGTAGTTGGCCAAATGTATTGTAAGAACCATGGTCTTCATGTTTCATTCCATTGAAAAATAATTATCATATTTTTAAAAATTGTCTATTTTTAATCAGAGTTTTTATTGTCTGTTTTAAATATGTATCAGGAATTGTATTAAGCACTTTTATACACATTTGCTCATGTGTTCGTCTCATATGCATTATCATCTCTTCTGAGCTTGAGAAACTGAGGCTGTGAGAAATTACATAATTTACCCAAAGTCTTGGCCTGTGAATGGGGGAGGGAGATTTAAGAAGTCTCATGCATGCCTGAGCTTCTAATTCTTCCATCACCCCAGGCTGCCTGTGGTCTGACATCTCCATTTCTGCACTTTTCTGGGAGAATCCTGCCCTAGAGTCCTTTTAGTCTATACTTTTCCTGCAAATTATCTAAATGACAGCACATAAGAAAAACTCCTGAATTGGTCTTTTTATTACTTCAATTGCTAGAGAAATTTTGTGTCCTACCTCTCACCTTACCAGAATGATCATTGAAGAATTACTGTTATTGAATTTGAGAAATAAAAGTATTGAAGATTCCTCATATACTATTTTGTGTATTTGTATGAACCTCAACAAGATTTAAGACATTTAATTCACACTTATGAAGGCTTTAAAATGTATCAACTAATTTTACATGTATTTTCTTATCCTGAATTTGATTTTAGTCTAAACTTATTCTCAACATGAAACTATTCACACTTATAATAAACCTTATTAGTTTCTTTTCTTTTCCATTTTTAGATCATATAAATTCTTTATTGTCACTGCATTGGTCAAAATTTAGCTCTGCAATTTGACTTATAAATATGTGTGCTTAGAAACACATTTGTTTGTTTTATATGTTTTTAGACAACTGGTATTCCTCTGACAGGTGCCATGTGTGCTTATGTGCTACTGATTGGTGACAACACTAATACGTTCTTCCTACCCATTTTATAAATTTCAGGACATTTACTAGTTTATGTTGAATGGCTCATTTTGAATGCATGATGAAATTGCTTTGCCTACTTGAAACAGTATAAAAAAAAAACCCTGTAGGTCAAAAGGGAGATTCAATTAAGCCAGATAATAGCACTGATTTAAAAGTGAACAAATGCCTTTTCATTTTTTTAATATCCAATAGCAAGTGGGAAACTGTTGGATTTTGCAACCTTCTCCTCTCCTTTGGCCCAAGATAAATTTCAATTACATAAACCCTATTTCCTGTTGCTAATCACCTACTCCAGTCAATATTCTTTAAATAGTCATTAAGGCTGGGATGAGATCTCCGTCATTTCTGAAATTTAGAGAAAATCTCGAGCAGACCATTAACACAACAGGAAATTCCCTAATATCCTCAGGATATGTATAGAAACCCATCATGATTAAATACTAGGGAACTACATCTCCTGGGGATATTTATTAAATAAACTTGCCTAAATACATCTGACAAATACATTATCTTTCCAAAAAAGTCTAATTATCAAGATCCATTTATCTAATTAAGTGACCCACAAATACCCTAATTTTTCTTTTGAAACTATTCTATGATAATGAGTTCACTAATAATGAAGCCAGCTTGCTAAGATGGAACCAAGATAATCAACTCATTTGTGCATCTTTTGTATTTCCTGTTTTATCTAAAAGAATTCAGAGAAAAAAAGCTGTAATTCTACCCTCCAAGACAGAAAAAAGTAACTTTTTCTAAGGAAAATGGAAAACATCATTTACTTCATTATTATTTGTGGCAGCAGAAATAAAATAAATGAAGGAAATAAACATTAAGCATGAATTATATTTGTAAAAGAAAGGAAATTTCAACTTTTTCCTTTAATGCAGTAAAAATAATAGCATACCCTTATTCCAGATAATCAACAATAATTATCTCATAAGTGGGAGAGAGAGCAAGCATTAAAATACCCATAAAACGAAGTCTTGCTATAATACAACTTGCTCTTTATTGGAATTCAGCGAAAGGGAGGCCCATTTAAGGGGCATTCATCATCAAACTACTTGACATCTTTTGACATCAGTGTCTTTTCAATTATAATCTTTAATTTCGTCTTCTCTATACAAAAACCATTTCCCCAGTCAAGCCTGATCTATATACATAATTCCCTTCCCTTC
Organism: Smutsia gigantea; assembly: GCA_032199065.1. Classification (NCBI taxonomy): domain Eukaryota; kingdom Metazoa; phylum Chordata; class Mammalia; order Pholidota; family Manidae; genus Smutsia; species Smutsia gigantea. The sequence goes on along the minus strand of JAVSCE010014451.1, from coordinate 156,640 downwards.
TTCTTTCTTCCTTTAGCACTATTTGTTCATGGCTTGTCCCTATGTTTGGAATACTCTCCCTAATTTTTCCTTGGCCTGTCTAAATCACAACAGGAAGTTTTAGAGAATGAGAAGATCAAAGTTTTTGAAATTTGGAGGAAGTGGGGTTGAATTCAAGCTATGTTCTTACTTGCAACAGGCCAAGCGTTAAAAACAAGACAATAGGCCCCAGATGGTCACCAAACCGAGATTTAATTATAGTTTCAGCTCCCCCAGAAATGAAATCTTAAACCAATCAGGATTCACCTGCTCAGCACTAGTTAGGTAATTTGCCTGACAGACCCCTACAATCCCCTTAAGGAAGTAACCTTTCAATTGCCAACTCAATATTTTTGCCTAGTATAATTTCTTTATCCTGCTCCCTTTTGTCTATAAAAAGTCTTTCATTTGTACAGCAACTTGGAATTCAGTTCTATCTGCTAGATGGGATGCTGCCCAATTCATGAATCATTGCATAAGGCAAATAAGATCTTTCTATTTTACTCAGTTACTTCCCAAAAAAGTCTAACTTTTTTTAGAAGAAGGAAGCTTTGAGATTCAGTTTTGTCATTTGTAAACTGGCAATGTATCATCTGTCTCATGGGATAGATGTGAAGATTAAATAATGTAACTTAATTTACACAAGAAGTCTGTAACGTGGAAAATGCTCCATAAATCCTACCCCCTCCATAGGACTTTTGTAGCAATATAGCCTCAGTGATCTCTCCTTTAGACATTTTACACCAAGCCTGACATCCATCTGGCCCTTTTCACAAGCCTTGCATAGTTAGTTAACTCTTAACGTTTCAATTGCTAACCATCATACCTAGTGTTAGCTGCTGGTAAAGTACAAATAAATACCCACAAGAATCTTATGATTATAGTCAGTGAAGTCTAGCAATTTGTGCTTTACATTGCTGAAAAAACAGACTACATCTTACTCTAAATTGAAGCAGTTATAAAGGTTGTCTCCGAGGAGGTAGCTTTAGTAGGAGATAAGACTGTGACCCCAAAATTTTCCCCTATTATGTATTTCAGTAGCAAAGATCAGTCAGTAGCAAAGATCAGATTATAGAGTTGGCTTCTTTCTGGAGCCTGTTCTTTCAAGCTCTAAAGGAAGCCACAATTAAGTTGAGAGAAGGAGACTGGAAGGGGAAGAGGCTAGCAAGTAAAAGTCTTCAGGCTCTGAACTTCTAATCTTGCTAATGCAGACTAACACAAAAATTTACTATAAGCAAAGAATCGTGACCTAAAAAAAACCTGTGGCCATTCCAGCTCTTAAGTAACCCTCAGGAACCTAACCCTTCACTAGTAAGAATCAGGATGCAAAAGTGCAGCCCCCAGGAAGGGCATGCTTCCCTTTCTTTCACACTTTTTATGTGATAACAGAGAATGAAAACAAAGAAACTCCTGAAAGTAAAATTAGGGGTGCAGAAATCAGGGCTGCCAAAGGGCTTCCTAGGCCAGGAACTACACTCCTTTCAGGGTGGGAGCCTTCCCAGCTTCTGCCCTGAAGGAGTTGATAATTCCTGAGGATCGAAGTCACTACTCATGTCCTATTTTTCCCTCTTTGGTAGGAAAATTCACATTTATTTAGTTAATTTTTAAACTACAGTTATCCTGTTCCTATGACGACATCATTGGTGTTGAATTTATGAGCATGTGTGCGTATTTACTGATGTCCCCATATTATTTCCCTTTTACTTCACAGTTTCCTGGTCAGGAGAAACAACATACGAAGTTGATGAAGAAGACTCTCTCAGAGATTCTGGACTTTGATCTAGGTGCAGTAACTGGCTGGAATTTTGTGGTTATTTTCCCTGGGCAAGAGGTGAATATAAATGTGCACATCAAATATTTCAGGGGTCAAGGAGGCAGACTGTGGCAAACTTGTTAGTTTTCTCCTGATACGCATTCTCACCATTTTATTCATTCATTTATTTTTATTAGTATTATTATTTCTGCATTGGAAACTTGATTTTCCTATTTCCTAGTCTCCTTTGAAGCTGGTAGAAGTGAGTGTGCACTTAGGTTATGCCCTTAAAAGGAGAGGACACACTCACTTCTCTTGGTTTTAATCTTCCTATTACTTGGAATGTGGACACAGTGGTGGTGGACCGTCTTAGGCCATGTGGATGAGTGAAAACCTGTTCATTTGATAATGCCAAAGAAGGAAACTTGAGTTCCCAGCAATCTTGGAATTATCATATCAACACTGGATGACTTTACCGCTGGACTGCTGCTATGAGAGAGAGAGGAAAAAAAGGAAAGGGCAGAGGAAGGAGGGAGAGAAGAGATCTTTTAAAATTCTTGCCGTATTTGGTACATAAGATCATGGATTGAGTTAGTTCACTGAGGGCAATGATTCTGAACAGATGATGTTGGCTAGAGGGGACCCTTGGCAAAATTTGGAGTCATTTCTGGCTGTCTGGGGGTGGATGCTACTGCCAACAGATGCGCAGAGGCCAGGGATGCTGCTAAATATCAAACAGTGCGCAGGGCGCCTCAACGACAAAGACTGATCTGACCCAAAGTGTCAACAGTGCTGAGTTTGAGGAACCCTGAGTTAGGGAAGGTGTTGACACAGTTGAGAAGAGTCCCAAAGATTGATATAAAGGATCCATTTGCCTAGAGCATAGAGCAATGGCAGAAAGAGAACTGGAAAATCAGGCAGGTCCAACTAGTTAAGGTTCTTGGAAGTCATGTGAAGAAGTTTAGACTTTATACTAAGGGCAATTAGAAATCAGGATTGAAACAGGAACTTAACATAACAGGATTTGCATTTTAATGAAATTAATTTGGCTGCAGTATACAGAGCAAACTGGACTGTGCTGGTCTAGAGGTCATTCAACACTAGTGGAGAGGTGGTGTCCTTGGCAATGGTAATGCAGGACAAAGCAAGAAAGCAGCAGACAAGATTCAGGAGACTTTTGGAAGTAGAAGCAAGTATTTGGTGAAGGAGAGAGGGTTCAAGGCTTAACCATCTTTCTGGCATAGACTAGAGGCACAGAGGTGGCACTCACTGAGAAACGGATCATGTCTTTGCCTGGTATATTTTCTCCAACACAGAGGAGACATCGGTCATGAGTTAAGGCACTGACTGGTAAAATCACTGACATAATAACCAGATTCCCAGAGGTATTTGGAATTAGGGAGGAAGGCATTATTTTTCATATTTAGGGGAACAAGCAAATTAAGTCATCTCTGAAGAACAGTCAGTAACTAGAATCCTGTGAATAAGCCCTGGTAAATCATTTGACTGGAGGTGACAATTTTCTATTGCAGTTAGTATATTCTGTCACGTTGAGGGATGGTGTCAGATTGGAGTATTTAATCAGAGTTATGAGCTCTTCTCCCCCAACTTAAATAGAATAAGAAGAAAGAGGAAGTACTACCAGTGGTTGAGGCTGCTCGCACATGCGTTGCTAGGTTAAATACAGCTTAGTAGCATGAGGTAACTTTCTTAAGGCTCCAAATGCCTCTACATCAATGACAGAATAAAAATCAAATCTAAGAGTTATACTTAAAAAATGATTTATTATAAAATTTTGAAAAATATATAAAAAATATGAATCAGCTGATTCAAGAAATCTAACATATCAGCCCTAGTTCTAGGATATGTATTAAGAATTTCAAAATGCTAAATGCCAAACTAAAAGAATTTGTAAATTTGTAAATGTTAAATGCTAAAAACACATGAAAAACCTTTCCAATAAGAATGGAAATTAATACTATAATATTAATTTATAGTAAAATAAATTTTCTATATATTAGAATATATTTTTCTATAATACATGATATACACATTTATATATTGCATATTTATATATTTTATATAGATTATTACATATATATTATATTCTATAATACTTTCAAGTCTTATTAAGATCTCTCAGAATAATCATTAACTCTTAAGACTTAATTCATTATTCCTAAGACTATAAAAACACAGGTAAGATAGGATTAAAAAACTCACTAAAGAACTTTTATTAAATCAAAATTTAAAGCTGTTAAAATTATTTAAGTGATTTGCTATTAAATATAAGAGAAATCACAACCTAAAAATAGATTTTTTAATGCCTACATAATTAATCATATTTCATCGTGAACTTAGTAAAACACAATTAATTCATAAGTAGTTTATCCCAGAATGTGTAACAATTTTTTCTGCTGTTTATTTGACATGCTTCTACTACTACTAGTTTTCTAACAGGCAGGTAAAAAAACACAAAACCAAAAACCTCTAGAACAGATTATTGCTGAAAATGCACTATATATACGCTTTAGTATTTCAAGGGTTTAAAAATTATTTTTTCCTTGGCTAATATTTCAAATTAAATTTCTACAGATGTAGTGACTCTAGAAAAATAAAAAGCTTAGGACCTACACATATGAGTATTTTATCAGCAGTTAATATATGCTACTGAGTTTACTTGAATACATTTTTCTCACAAATTTATTCTTTAATATAGCCTTTTACTCAAAATGTTTTATCCAATAGCACATTGGAATTCAGAGTTCTTTTTGGTAGAAATGAAAATACAAAGACTTATTTGCTCCCTCTGCTGGAGAGATGGGTATTAATTTAAAGAGACAGTATGATTTTGAACTCTGAAAAGCGATATAATGTTTTATTTCTTAAATCCCATAAGTGGCTGTAAGCAAATGCAATAGCATCTAGAGAGGCAGAAATAAAGCACATTTAGTAAGTTACATCCTGTTTTAAAAAATAAAATAAGGGATGAATTTTTAGAAAATGTTAAGAATGAAAATTTAAATGTTTGTTTCTAAAGCTTACTTTACCATTGTGTGGATGTACTTCCTAGACTTATCTATCTATTCATAAAGATGGAATGCCTGTTTTGTGTTCCTTTATAGACGTGGGCTCTTGAGTATTACTTTTTTAAAACATCAATACCTAAGCAAATAAAACAACATATCTTGCATGACTTTAAGCATTCAGAATTTTTTAATTTTGATTTTTTCTTTTCCTCATTCACATGTTCTTTGTCCACATGTTCTGGTGCAATTATTGTGGAATCATACTAGCAAGTCTGACATCAGCTTATAAATATAATAACAATAATAACTGTTGACTTTTATTGTGTCCTAAGTGCTAGGAATTCTACTAAATTATGTGAAAAATCTTATTAGTCATTTCTCAAATATATGAGGGTTGATATTAAAACTAGTCCCATTTTACAAATGAAGAAACTTAAGCCTAATAAATAAATAACTTGTCTAAGTTCAAAAGCCTAAAAAGTGGACAAGCTAGGATGTTAAACCAGGATGTCTGATTCCAAAGTGGAGTTTAAACATTTTAACCTTTATAAGGTTTGAAAGTGGTATCTATACTGAAATGTCACATGAAAACTGTATGGCTTTTAAACCAATAAAAACCTATATATGTTAACTACAAAGCTGCCATTTCTTCCTGTCAGACATTATATTAATGCAAGTTGTTCATCAAATGTAAATTTGTAGGATACGTATTGTTCTCTCAGACTGTGAAGACAACCTGATGAGGCTATAGGGAAAATGCGTGGCACATGGACTTCTTGGTTAAAAAGTGCTGATTCTCTCCATCAAAAGGTCAAAGTTTTCTCAGGTTCTCTCATTGCTAATATGAATGTGCCTCTTGCAGGGAAGTCATAATAATAAATATGAAAAGATCTGCATGATGCTCTGAGCCTTACAAAGTAGAATAATGTGCTCTATAAATACTCAGTAAAAAACCTATCAGCCCAAAAGCCAACTTGATGTGTAGCTATACTTTTGTGCATCACATATGGTAATGTAATAGAAAATTACCTGGAAAAAAACCTTTTACCTTTTACACTGTTAGAAGATTCAATTCAATGCTCTAAAGCTGAAGAATTCTGAATTAGAGCGTTAACACCTTATTTAATGGTTTGAATACTGACTTCTCGCGTTTAAAGGAAATGTAGTAAAGCATCTACTGCTTTTTGATGATACAGTCAAACTAATACAGAACCATTAAATCTGTTGCTATTTGAATGAGTCAATATTTTCTAAATATCTTAGCTGCTGATTGCTGATTGATTGATTTGACCAATTTAGTATCTGATTATGAATGACTCATAGGCCTGCTATATTGAGTAAAAACAATGGTATGGAAATTTTGATTGTGTGCATGCAACACAATTTAAAATATAGGAACTATGATAGTTGAATTGATTACTTAGTCATAAACCATTTGAGGTCTATAATTTTAAAGCTAGCTGGATAACAAAAAATTGCCCACTGAATTTTGTACTCCACCTCAACCAGAAAATAATAATTCCTCAACCAGAAAACAATAATTCCATTTCTAATAATCTAAAATCTCTTAATTTGGTATGATAACATTGCACAGAAAAATCTCATTAGAAGAAAGTGCACTAGTGGTATTAAGAATCCATTGAAAGGCCCAATGGGTATCAGATTTATCTGCCACATCATGTCAGGAAATCAGAGCTAGGAAAGAAGAGAAAAATAGTTCCTGCCACATTATTGCAGAGAGGACTGAGTTAATGGACACAAGAGGCATGTCCAGGGCCTAACAACATATAGATATATTTGTACACATTAACTGCACATGAAAAAATGAGGCCCAAAGAGGTTGTGACTTTTTCAATAATATCACCATTTTATTGGGGAAAATAAACTATAAATACTAATTTGGAAAGACATTTTTACTATAGTGAGTATTAAAGTTGAAAATGGTCCGGAGTTAACAGATGTCAGATCAAGTCAAAGAGGCATATGTTTGTGAAGAAGGAATGAACTAGAAGATTAAATTTGGTATATCCACATAACAGAATTCTACATAGCTGTTAAAAAGAATGTGGTATGTACATTAAAAAAACTATAAAGTATAATTCTAAACAATGTTCAAGCCACAAGAAGGCAAGAAAGAGAAAACAGAGAACACAAAAAACAAAACCCAAAATGGCAGACTGAAGCTCTAACATATCAATAATTTCATTAACTACAAATGGTCTAAATACACTAATTAAAAAACAGAGTTTGGCAGATTACAAAAATTATCAAACTATTGTTTGTCTATAAGAAATTCACTTCAAAATAATGATATAGCTAGACCAGAAGTAAAATAATGGAAAATATGTATCATGTAAATATTAGTCAAAAGACAGCAGGAGTGGCTATGTAAATATCACATAAAAACAATCTTTAGAGCAAAGAATATGACCAAAGAGGGATATGAATTTTATATAATGACAAGTGTCAATCCACCAAGAAGGCATAGCAATGATAAATGTGATAAATGTGTATGCACCAAACAACAAGCTTCATGTTCTAAAATCTCGTTTGATACCAATGCTGTTGTACAATTCAAGGAATCATTTAGAATATTTTAACGACAATTAATTCTCTGTATTTATAATACCAATTTTTTGTTTTTCGTGGTCTTTTTGGTTTTAAATATTGACATTTTTCTATTACAGAACAATGTTGCCAACCTTTCTCTGGTATAGGTTACTAGTTGGGCAGATAGACACTTTCAGTGGTAAAACTGTTAAAAGGTTTAAATTATTGGCACATGTGAGGGAAGGTATATGGCATATTTTGAGAAGCTAGATGTGAGAGAGACTTTTCTTTACTAACACCTTTGCTCAGGGTATAGATAAGTAACACACCCATGATGTTATGTAACAAACTACTCCAACAGTCGATGACTTAAAACAACAATCAGTTAGAGACTTCCGGGAAGATGGCGGTGTGAGCAGGGCGGCAGAAATCTCCTCCCAACACTATATTTATCTACGAAAACACAGAAAATACATCTATTCCTAAAAGAGAGACCAGAATACACAGGAAAGCGCACAGCATGCAGCTACACCTGAGAGGACTCGGCACCCCAAGAGGCGGGTAAGATACGAAGCCGCGACCCGGCGGGACCCAGGCCCTCCCCCACCCCAGCGCACCGGTGGGAGGACAGGATTCAGAGCCGGGAGGGAGTGGAAGTACACCCCGCGAAGTAGCCAGCCCTGGTGATCTGCGCGGGGAGCGCTGACCCACATCGCGCAGTGCAGCGGAGATTGGAGAGACAGAGGGGCAGGATCTGAGTGGGGAACGCGCCAGGGTGCTTGCAGCTGGCTCCCGGGAAGAAAAAAAAAGCGCGCGCTTTCTTCAGCGGTCTTAAAGAGACAGGAGCCCAGCGGAGGAGCCGGATCGCCCCAGCACACTCAGCCCAGCAGGCTGGGAGGCCTGGGGAGTTTCAGACGCCTTAGCTGGCGACTGAGGAAACGTAGCCATACTTAACACTTCTCACAGAGATCAACAGCCTCCTACTCGTTCCCACCCCTGCCAGAGCGATAAAGGGCCCTGCGGAGTGGCACAGTCACAGCTGTGGAATAGTGGGGCAATAGCGCCACCTACAGCATTCCCACAGAATCTACGTCCGGTGGGTATTTTTTTTGTTTTTTTTTATTTTGTTTTATTTTTGTTTTGTTTTTGTTTTTTCTTTTCTTTCTTTTTTTCTTTTTTCTTTCTTTCTTTCTTATTTTTTCTTATTTTTCTTTTTTTTTCTTCTCTTTTTAAAGTCTTAAAGAGCCCAGCTGACATACATGGCAACTATCAGTGACCAATTATACAGCCATGAAAAGACAGAGGAATATGGTTCAGACCAAAATCAACCAGACAACCCCAGAGAGGGAGTCTGAAGGGATGGAAATGCACAGCCTCCCTGAAAAAGAATTCAGAATAAAAGTCATAACCATGCTGATGGACCTACAGAGAAATGTGCAAGAGCTGAGGGAGGAAGTGAGGGAACTGAGGAAAGACAATACAGAAATCAGACAAGCGATCGACAGGCTTAACAGCAGAATGGATGAGATGCAAGAGACTGTTAATGGAATAGAAAACAGAGAACAGGAGTACAGAGCAGCTGAGGCAGAGAGAGATAAAAGGATTTCTAGGAATGAAAGAATATTAAGAGAACTGTGTGACCAATCCAAACGGAACAATATTCGCATTATAGGAGTACCAGAGGAAGAAGAGAGAGAAAAAGGGATAGAAAGTGTCTTTGAAGAAATAATTGCTGAAAACTTTCCCTCGCTGGGGAAGGAAGTAGTCTCGCAGTCCACCGAAGCTCATAGATCTCCCAACACAAGGGACCCAAGGAAGACAACACCAAGACACATAATAATTAAGATGGCAAAGATCAAAGATAAAGACAGGGTATTAAAGGCAGCTAGAGAGAGAAAAAAGATCACCTACAAAGGAAAACCCATCAGACTATCATCAGACTTCTCAACAGAAACCTTACAGGCCAGAAGAGAATGGCATGATATATTTAACGTTATGAAACAGAAGGGCCTCGAACCAAGAATATTGTATCCAGCACGATTATCATTTAAATATGATGGAGGGATTAAACAATTTCCAGATAAACGAAAGTTGAGAGAGTTTGCCTCTCATAAACCACCACTACAGGATATCTTAAATGGACTGCTCTAGATGGAAGCACACCTAAGGCTAAAAAGATGTCACCAGAGAAAATAAAATCATAGCAAAGAAAGCAGACCATCCAAATACTAACTAAAGGCAAAGAATAAAACACCTATTATAGAAAGAATGGAGGAGGAGGAATAAGAAGGGAGAGAAAGAAAGAAACATCAGACTGTGTTTACAATAACTTAACAAGAAAGTTAAGTTAGATTGTTAGATAGTAAAGAAGCAACCCTTGAACCCTTGGTAACCACGAATCTAAAGCCAGCAATGGCAATAAGTACATACCTATCAATAATCACCCTAAACGTAAATGGACTGAATGCACCAATCAAAAGACACAGAGTAACAGAATGGATAAAAAAGCAAGACCCATCTATATGCTGCCTACAAGAAACTCACGTCAAATTCAAAGATATCCCCAGACTAAAAGTGAAGGGATGGAAAAAGATATTTCATGCAAACAACAAAGAGAAAAAAGCAGGTGTTGCAGTACTTGTATCAGACAAAATAGACTTCAAAACGAAGAAAGTAGCAAAAGATAAAGAAGGACATTACATAATGATAAAGGGGTCAGTCCAACAAGAAGATATAACCATTATAAATATATATGCACCCAACACAGGAGCGCCAGCATATGTGAGACAAATAATAACAGAATTAAAGGAGAAATAGACAGCAATGCATTTCATCTTAGGAGACTTCAACACACCACTCACTCAGAGATAAAGATCAACCAGACAGAAAATAAGTAAAGACACAGAGGCACTGAACAACACACTAGAACAGATGGACCTAACAGACATCTACAGAACTCTACACCCAAAAGCAACAGGATACACATTCTTCTCAAGTGCACATGGAACATTTCAGAATAGACCACATACTAGGCCACAATGAACCTCAGTAATTTCAAAAATATTGAAATCCTACCAACCAACTTCTCAGATCACTAAGGTATAAAACTAGAAATAAATTTTAGAAAGAAATCAAAAGGCTCACAAATACATGGAGACTTAAACAACACTCTCCTAATTAATCAATGGGTTAACGACCAAATCAAAACAGAAATCAAAGAATATATGGAGACTAATGACAACAACAACACAAAGCCACAACTTCTGTGGGACGCAGCAAAGGCAGTTCTAAGAGGAAAGTATATTGCAATCCAGGCCTATTTAAAGAAGGAAGAACACTCCCAAATGAATAGTCTAAAGACACAATTACTGAAATTGGAAAAAGAAGAACAAATGAGGCCCAAAGTCACCAGAAGGAGGGACATAATAAAGATCAGAGAAGAAATAAATAAAATTGAGAAGAATAAAACAATAGAAAAAAATCAATGAAACCAAGAGCTGGTTCTTTGAAAAAATAAACAAAATAGATAAACCCCTAGCCAGACTCATTAAGAGAAAAAGAGAATCTACACACATAAACACAATCAGAAATGAGAAAGGAAAAATCACGACGGACCCCACAGAAATACAAAGAATCATAAGAGAATATTATGAGAATCTATATGCTAACAAGCTGGAAAACCTAGAAGAAATGGACAACTTCTTAGAAAAATACAACCTTCCAAGACTGACCAAGCAAGAAACAGAAAACTAAACAGACCAATCACCAGTGACGAAATCGAATTGGTAATCAAAAAACTACCCAAGAACAAAACCCCTGGGCCTGATGGATTCACCTCTGAATTCTACCAGACATATAGAGAAGAAATAACACCGATTCTCCTTAAAGTTTTCCAAAAAATAGAACAGGAGGGAATACTTCCAAACTCATTCTATGAAGCCACCATCACTCTAATACCAAAACCGGGCAAAGACCTCACCAAAAAAGAAAATTACAGACCAATATCCCTGATGAACGTAGATGCAAAAATACTCAACAAAATATTAGCAAACTGAATTCAAAATACATGAAGAGGATCATACACCATGAACAAGTGGGATTCATCCCAGGGATGCAAGGATGGTACAACATTCGAAAATCCATCAACATCATCCACCACATCAACAAAAGAAGAACAAAAACCACATGATCATCTCCATAGATGCTGAAAAAGCATTTGACAAAATTCAGCATCCATTCCTGATTAAAGCTCTCAACAAAATGGGTATAGAGGGCAAGTACCTCAACATCATAAAGGCTATATATGACAAACCCACAGCTAACATCATACTTAACGGCGAGACGCTGAAAGCTTTCATCTAAGATCGGGAACAAGACAGGGATGCCCACTCTCTCCACTGTTATTCAACATAGTACTGGAGGTCCTAGCCACAGCAATCAGACAAAACAAAGACATACAAGGCATCCAGATTGGTAAAGAAGAAGTCAAATTGTCACTATTTGCAGATGACATGATACTGTACATAAAAACCCTAAAGATTCCATTCCAAAACTACTAGAACTAATATCTGAATTCAGCAAAGTTGCAGGATACAAAATTAACACACAGAAATCTGTTGCTTTCCTATACACTAATGATGAACTAACAGAAAGAGAAATCAGAAAAACAATTCCATTCACAATTGCATCAAAAAGAATAAAATACCTAGGAATAAACCTAACGAAGGAAGTGAAAGACCTGTACTCTGAAAACTACAAGACACTCCTAAGAGAAATTAAAGAGGACACTAACAAATGGAAATGCATCCCATGCTCTTGGCTAGGAAGAATCAATATTGTCAAAATGGCTATACTACCTAAAGCAATCTACAGATTCAATGCAATCCCTATCAAACTACCAACAGCTTTCTTCAATGAACTGGAACAAATAATTCTAAAATTCATATGGAACCACAAAAGACCCCGAATAGCCAAATCAATCCTGAGAAGGAGGAATAAAACAGGGGGAATTACACTCCCTGACTTCAAGCTCTACTACAAAGCCACAGTAATCAAGACAATTTGGTATTGGCACAAAAACAGACCCACAGACCAGTGGAACAGAATAGAAAATCCAAACATTAACCCAAACATATACAGTCAATTAATATTTGATAAAGGAGCCTTGGATATACAATGGGGAGATGACAGCCTCTTCAGCAGCTGGTGTTGGAAAAACTGGACAGCTACATGTAAGAGAATGAAACTGGACTACTGTCTAGCCCCATACACAAAGGTAAACTCAAGGTGGATCAAAGACTTGAATGTAAGTCATGAAACCATAAAACTCTTAGAAAAAAACATAGGCAAAAATCTCTTGGACATAAACATGAGCAACTTCTTCATGAACATATCTCCCCGGGCAAGGGAAACAAAAGCAAAAATGAACAAGTGGGACTATATCAAGCTGAAAAGCTTCTGTACAGCAAAGGACACCATCAGTAGAACAAAAAGACATCCTACAGTATGGGAGAATATATTCATAAAAACGTATCTGATAAAGGGTTGACATCCAAAATATATAAAGAACTCATGCACCTTAACAAACAGAAAGCAAATAATCCAATTAAGAAATGGGCAGAGGACATGAATAGACACTTCTCTAAAGAAGAAATTCAGATGGCCAACAGGCACATGAAAAGATGCTCCACATCGCTAATCATCAGAGAAATGCAGATTAAAACCACAATGAGATATCACCTCACACCAGTGAGGATGGCCAACATCTAAAACACAAACAACAACAAATGTTGGCGAGGATGTGGAGAAAAGGGAACCCTCCTACACTGCTGGTGGGACTGCAAATTAGTTCAACCATTGTGGAAAGCAGTATGGAGGTTCCTCAAAAAACTCAAAATAGAAATACCATTTGACCCAGGAATTCCACTCCTAGGAATTTACCCTAAGAATGCAGCAGCCCAATTTGAAAAGGACAGATGCACCCCTATGTTTATTGCAGCACTATTTACAATAGCCAAGAAATGGAAGCAACCTAAGTGTCCATCAGTAGATGAATGGATAAAGAAGATGTGGTACATATACACAATGGAATATTATTCAGCCATAAGAAGAAAACAAATCCTACCATTTGCAACAACATGGATGGAGCTAGAGGGTATTATGCTCAGTGAAATAAGCCAAGCCGAAAAAGACAAGTATCAAATGATTTCACTCATATGTGGAGTATAAGAACAAAGAAAACTGAAGGAACAAAACAGCAGCAGACTCACAGAACCCAAGAACGGACTAATAGTTACCAAAGGGAAAGGGACTGGGGAAAATGGGCGGGAAGGGAGGGATAAGAGGGAAAAAGGGGCATTACGATTAGCAGATGTAATGTTGGGGGGCACGGGGAGGGCAGTACAACTCAGAGAAGACAAGTAGTGATTCTATAGCATCTCACTACGCTGATGGACAGTGACTGTAATGGGGTTGGTGGGGGGGACCTGATGAAGCGGTAGTTTAATAATCGTAATATTGCACATGTAATTGTAAATTAATGATAAAAAAATAAATTATATTAAAAAAAAAGAAAGCACCCACTAAATACTTGCTAAATTGATGAATAATTCTTTCCTGCTCAGATTATTTATATATTTCAGTTTTGTAGCTTTATCATTAGGTGGCACTAAGAAACCATTGTCTTACATTTTGTACATAGAAGATTTAGATGGACTTGTCTTATGTGAAATTTTGTGAAGTAGTACAGTATTCCTTTCAGGTTAGTGATTGAACTTTTTAAATTGATAAATTAAAATTTAGTCTCACAATACTCTCAGAAGTATTTTAGTTGGACTTAATGGTTGTTACATGAATGAAAGGCCGTACCTCATATACCTCCTTAATCTTCACCTGATACACATGATGATGTGTGTATATATATATCAGCAGTGTCTTAAAATGTTTCCAAAAATACATATCGTGTTTTTAGACTTCTCCCTGATTAAGCTTCTACTCAATAATATAAATAGGTCCATTTCTAGCATAGACTTTGACATAGCAGAACGCATATGATGTAAGAACAGGCAGGCCGAGGACCTAGCTTTTTAGTGTTTTTAACTACTTAACATTTGTCACTCTTTAAAATGATTTTGAAATTAGGTCAATTGTATCAACTGCATTCATTTCATCTGGGGTGCTTCATTTCTGGCCCCATTACGGAGATCTATTGAATCAAAATTTCTGCCCTCTAACAAGTTCCTAGGTGATTATTCATTCTGCTAAAGTTTCATGATGATTAGTTTAAAACATAGAAAAGCAACTGAGAAGTAGTTTTAGCTGAATCTAAGAAAGTCTAAAGTCACCGCATCTTTTACTTTTTCCTCCCATTTATCCAGTTGCTCCAGTTTCAGGTCTAGCTACTTTACTTCCTGCTACTGTCACAACTTTGGCCCAGCACATAATAAAGTCAAAACTCGGTAGGATCCCTGATACTAAATGCCCTTTACAGTCTGTTTCTTTAATATTTTATCATCCTGTCCTTCTCCTCTGTCCTGCAACCATTTAGAACTTTTTCTGTTTCCAAAGACTCTGTGATCTTGTAAATATGATCTTGTTTATCTGCCTGAAACGCCTCTTACCTTATTTTTTCCCTTACCTTTTTTTTTAAATTGAAGTATCTTTGATATTCAATCTTATATTGGTTTCAAGTACACCACACAGTGGTTCAACAGGTCCCCATATTATTAGGTCCACATTTCCACTAGTGCGGTTACTATCTGTCAACATAGGAAGATGTTACAGAGTCATTGGCTATATTCTCCATGCTGTATTACTGTCCCCATGACCAACTTATATTATGATTGAGAATGTTTGTGCCCCTTTATCTCCCTTACCCTTCCCGCCCACCTACCCCAACCCCTCCCCCATGGGAACCACTAGTCCCTTCTCAGGGTCTATGAGTCTACTATTTTGTTCATTTCATTTTGTTTTGTTTTTGTATTCCACAAATAAGTGAAATCATGTGGTATTTGTCTTTCTCTGCCTGGCTTATGTCACTTAGTATAATACTCTCTAGGTCGATCCATGTTGTTGCAAATGGCAGGATTTCTTTTTTATGGCTGAATAATATTCCATTAGGTATATATACCACAACTTCCCCACCATTTTTTTTATTACGGTATTATTTATATACACTCTTATGAAGGTTTCACATGAAAAAACAGTGTGGTTACTACATATACCCATATTATTAAATCCCTGCCCACACCCCATTGCGGACACTCTCCATCAGTGTAGTTAAATGCCGCAGATTCACTATTTGCTTTCTCTGTGCTAAACTGTTTTCCCCGTGACACCTCACACCATGTGTACCAAACAATAATACCCCTCAATGCCCTCCCACACCCCTCCCCTTTGGTAACTGCTAGTCCCTTCTTGGAGCCTTTGAGTTGGCTGCTGTTTTGTTCCTTCAGTTTTGCTTTGTTGTTATACTCCACAAATGAGGGAAATCATTTGGCACTTGTCTTTCCCCAGTTGGCTTATTTCACTGAGCCTAATATCCTCCAGCTCCATCTATGTTGTTGCAAGAGGTAGGATTTGTTTCTTTCTTATGGCTGAATAGTATTCTATTGTGTATAGGTACCACATCTTCTTTATCGATTCATCTACTGTTGGACACTTAGGTTGCTTCCATATCTTGGCTGTTGTAAATAGTGCTGCGATAAGCATAGGGGTGCATATATCTTTTTGAATTAGAGAACTTGTATTCTTTGGGTAAATTCCAAGGAGTGAGATTCCCAGGTCAAATGGTATTTCTATTTTTAGTTTTTTGAGGAACCTCCATATTGCTCTCCACAGTGGTTAACTAGCTTACGTTTCCACCAGTAGTGTAGGAGGCTTCCCCTTTCTCTGCATCCTTGCCAGCATTTGCTGTTCTTAGTCTTTTCGATGCTGGCCATCCTAACTGGTGTGAGGTGATATCTCACTGAGGCTTTAATTTGCATTTTCCTGAGATTAGTGATGTGGAGCATCTTTTCATGTGTCTGTTGGCCATATGAATTTCTTCTTTGGAGAATTGTCTCTTCATATCCTCTGCCCATTTTTAATTGGGTTATTTGCTTCTTGGGTGTTGAGGCGTGTGAGTTTTTTATATATTTTGTATGTTAACCCTTTGTCAGATATGTCAGTTACAAATATATTCTCCCATACTGTAGGGTGCCTTTTTGTCCTGTTGATGGTGTCCTTTGCCATACAGAAGCTTTTTAGTTTGATGTAGTCCCATGTGTTCATTTTTGCTTTTGTTTCCCTTGCTTGAGGATATGCGCTCAGGAAGAGGTTGCTCATGTTTATATTCAGGAGATTTTTGCCTATGTTGTCTTCTAAGAGTTTTATGGTTTCATGACTTACATTCAGGTCTTTGATCCATTTGAGTTTACTTTTGTGTATGGGGTTAAACAGTAATCCAGTTTCATTCTCTTGCATGTAGCTCTCCAGTTTTGCCAACACCAGTTGTTGAAGAGGCTGTCATTTCCCCATTGTATGTCCATAGCTCCTTTATTGTATATTAATTGACCATATATGCTTGGGTTTATATCTGGGCTCTCTTCCCTACCGTTTTTTATCTAATGGATTTACACTTCAAGGCCCAGCTCAAATGTTACTTTCTCTTTAAAGTCTTAAATTGCCCAGGCAGTTAGTGTTCCGTCATTCTGTGTCCATTATTTCCTTATACCTCTGTTGTATTTATCAAATTACTGTGCAGTATTCTGTCTGCTTCTTCCAGTGAACCTTGACCTCTTGGAGAGCAGGCATCATGTTATGTTCATCTTCGTCTTCCTCTCATTTAGGCCTGAATTCCCATAAACGCTCAGTACTTGATCGTTACATGCGTAAATAAGTCAGTTACCAAAGTGGGGACGTCAATTATCTTGCTCTATTTGTTTTCCTTAATTATTTTGTGTTTTCTAAATTTAGTTTAGTTACATTTCCATATAGAATATACACAATGTTTTTAAGGAATTTTTTGCTTTTTCTCCCTTGGAATAGATTCAGATATCAAAGTACTTGAAGGTCAGTTTGATGACATCATAGTAGATTTGGCCACAAAACATAAGCAGTATCCCAGAAAGATTCTTGAATGTGTCATCAAAACCATAAAAGCATAACAAGAAATTCTGGTAAGATGGTTTACCTTTCTTAAAAATAGTAAAATTTTATCTTATGTCTATTTTACTACAATAAAAAAATTGTAAGATCCATATGGAGCTAAGTGACATTTTTTTAATGTCTTTCCTGCCTCAGTTACTACTATTGGTGTCTTGTAAGATTTTTTCCTGTTGTAAGTCACACTAGGTTTTGAATACAGCTGATATTAAAATAGAATTTGAAAATGGTAGAATGACAATGACTTTATAATTTTGAAACCAGAAAGGAGAAATTTATCTTTTAAGCCTTTTTGTTATTCGTTATTTGTGTTTGTCACCTTTGTATTTGTTGGTATATTTTGGAAAACCGTCTAGTTAAATTGATGACAAAAATTGAATACCTGTTTATAACCCCTAACTAGGCTTTATGAATTGTGTATAATTTGTTTTGCTTCAGAAATCATTATGGGGCAGGAGTAGGTTTGCTTGGAGTCGCATTGCCTCTGGAGTGAGAAACTCATGTTGCTTTAGATGATGCTGTGTTGTTTGTCCTTAGTTTTTATTAGCACACTTAGTTTTCATTAGCAAACGTCCACATATGAATCCTCCAGTTATTTACCTTTCAGGAATTGTTTTAGGCAGTAGGGATGAGTATTTTATGTAAAACATTTTAGTCATCATTCTATGAGAAACAAATCATTATAAGCAGACCTTTTCCTTTTTTTCCTCCATAGCAGTTAGTCCTCAGGAAATACCTCACTCTATCCTCCCTCTGTCTTTTAAAGTTTCCTCAGAGAAAGGCTCAAAATGTATTTTTCCCATTGTCTCCTTCCTTGTTACTACCCTGTCCTCCTCCAAAAAACCTAGTAAATCAGTCCTGCAAAAAAGAAAAGATTGGCAGGCTGAGGTGAGGTATTCCTGGGAATGTTTTAAGTATTAATGCAAAATGGATGGGGTGAAGACACGAAAGAGAGCTTTTTAAAAAACCTTTTGGCTCCTGTGAGTTTTGGGCGAGAGTAAGGAGGAACATTTTCCTGTCTCTTTTTGCCTGAATTGTGGATCCTGTTCCTATAGTTCTGCTGCTCACTATAGTCCTGGTGCATTACAGTGTATTACAGGGTACGTAGGCCTTAGAGTACTGACATGATAGTGGCCTAGCCACTTTCTAAGTCAGAGTTTCTGTGGGAATATGAGTTCTGAGTTCCAAACACTTGTCTTAAAATGAACTTCTGAAAAACATTCCATTCATAATTTGGAGACTGTACTTTAAACAGAAAAATTCCATCTCTGTCTTTCAATTTGCTTTCCTACAGATTTTTATGGTGCTATTTCTTAGTGTACGCAGTAGGTGGCAGTACTGTAAAAGCTGTAATCAGAGTTAGTTTCATCTTTTCTCCTTTCCCTTCACATTTTAGTATCTATGTGTGTGTATGTCTGTGTGTGTGTGTGTGTGTGTGTGTGTGTTTTCAAAAGAGTAATACTACTGACTAACAATATATTTCCTTACATTGACTCAAGGAAATGTTTATATGAGGCATTAAGTGGTTAAATCTCTTTTAATTTTTATTTTGTTTAGAGGCAGTACCATCCTGTTGCACATCCATTAGACCTAAAATATGACCCTGATCCAGGTGAGTCAGTACTCATTTGTGGTAAAAATGAAGCATCAGCTTGTAATTTGTATGAGTTTTTGATATTCTTTTAAAGGTGTCACACTGAGGTTCTTCCCTTTAATGCTCTCACTCACTACCAGACATCTGTATTTAGCTCTTCACTTAGGATCATGAGAATTAGCTGTAAACCTACTGACTCAGACCTAAACCTACTACTACAGTAGTGGGACCCAGGAATCTGGGCTTCTATAAAGCTGTCTCCTGACCCAGACTGTTGTAATACCTTCCCAATATCTCACTCCTGTTTTTAACCCCCCATCTCTGTTATTATATTCTCCATTCTTTGTATTATAGACAACATTCTACTATTAAAGCACTCAATGGTGTCACTCCTAGTGTGATAACCTTTATTGTTTCTCATGCTTTACATAAAATCTAATAAAAATACAATGTTGAACTTGAGATAATGCATGCTTATTAGGCCTTTGAACTCAATTCTGTTTCAGTTGGATATAGCCTCTAAACACAGAGAAATAAAACTAATAAGAAGCTTATATAAATCCAGCAACAAAACTGGCATTGCTACAAATGGGGATCACATATATTTCTAAATGGTTCTGTTCCCACATTTAAAAATTGTAGTCCTTTTCCTAAGAGACCTTTTGGAATTTGCTTTTGGCACTCAAAAGTACCATTTCTGAACTATCAGAAAAACAGTTAAGACCTTTATTTATTTGTATGGCACATTTATGCATATGGCTTTGAGTAGCTTACCTTTGTCGAATTCTGAACTACTTTCTAACATGTCTCCCTGCCCTCCCCAGATCTGCGAAGCCAATGGGATAAACCACGAAGGGGATAAGTATAAGCATAAAGATACAAGTATGAGCATAAAGATACTCTGAATTTGGTTAAAATCCCAGCATTCACTGTGTGACAATAAGAATTGACCTGCGAGTGAATGCTTAACTGTCATGGTTCACTAAAAAGGGATAATTGCCAAAATGCCGTGGTTGACATACTCTTGTTTTGGTTTTGAAGTATGTAAAAATAATAATTGAATCATGTGGCATAATACCCCACGTGTTATTTTTTAGGTACAGTTAATTCTCTAAAGAAACTTGGTAACCTTTTTATCTCAAGAATAAAAATACATTTACTTAAATGATTATGTGATTCTGACTTGAGGAGTAAGCAAAGGAATAATTAGAATCTATCTTTTGGATAAATTTTGAGATTTTGTTGTATACATTTTCATGTTTCTAATCTTAGAAAAGCATCAGCTCTTTAAGCCCAGCAAAAGTGGCCTACAGTTTTATTGGCTGTCTATCCTTGGCCAAGTCACTTGATTTCTTCAAGTGCCAGTTGCTTTATGGCAGATCCTGGATTTGGAGCCTGATGCTTCAGGTACAAACTCCCACTCTGTCACTTATTACAGAAATGGCCTGCCTGCTTACTGAGGTTGTATTATGAGTCACGTGAAATAAGGGGTTTTCATAATGTCTAATAAAATACGTAAAGACTCGTTTGTAAGGAGGTGCTATGTAATAATAGCCCTATTATAAATCCTATCCCATTTACAGTGGTGTGGCTTATATTACTGCATAGCTTCTAATACATCTAGCTGGTAAAATCATGTGAAATTAATTTAAATGACTTAATCAAAATAGACAGCATAATCTGTACAGAATCTAAAAATCTGAATAGGCCGCATGAGAATTTTGTGGGAACTTCTTGAAAGCCTTTCCTTTTTTTTATTAGAATACTAAGTGATATCAAATTTCTTTGAAAGCTGACATTTTTTAAAGAAGGTTGTCTGGTTTTCAAAACCCAATACCTAGGCAGTGTGTGTAACATTGATCATGCATAGTTATGCTAGGAACTTTGGGGTATGCAGAGACAAAGCCGGCAGATTCTCCCCATAATGAGCTTATGTCCCAGTAAAAGAAATAAGAGATGAACATAAAACAGGATTCCTTCACGGCCTTCTAAGTAGTTCCTTTCCCAGTTTTCCCCATCTGTATAAATGGCACCTGCACCCCCATAGTTCTTTAGCCGGAAGTCAACCTTGATTCTTTCCTCTCCTGGACTCCTCATATCCAATCCATCAGTAAGGACTACAAATTATTCCTTTGAAATATAATCGTACATTCACCTACTACTCTTCATCTTGCTATTATCACCTGTGATCTAGGTCACCATCATTCTAACTGGGATCTCTACACATGCTTTCTAGCTGTTCTTCCTGTTTCACTCTTGCTCTTTTCCTTCCATTGTATATACATCAGGGTTCATTTTTTTAAAGAATTATCTGAAATATTTCAAATGTATAGGAAATACGGAGTGTAATATAAAAACCATTCTCTTTGCGCCCCACCACCATCCCATTCCAGTCCCTCTTATTTAAGGAGTAACCAATATCCTGGAAGTGAGTGGATCCTTCCTATCAATATTTTTATGGTTTTCTCTAAAGATATGTAGCCAAAAACAATGTGTGATATTTGTTTCTAAATTTTTACATAAATTATAGGGATCATATCATTTTGCAACTGACTTTTTTTCTTCTCATCATAAAAGTGAATAGCTATTCATTTACCTACCATATAGTATTCCAGAGTATGAATACACCACTGTTGTATCCATTCCTGTACCAAGAGACACTTAGATGATTTCTTCTTTATTTTAAAATGGGACTACAATGCGCATTCTTATAACTGCCTCCTTATTTCCTTGTATAAATATGCCACAGATTTTTTGGCGTAAATCTGTGGAAGCGGAATTTCTATGTCCTAGATTTTGTTTCCCTTCAGCTTTATTGCATTTGTGCTTGCTATCTCTCCACAGTAGTTATATCAGTTTATATTTTCACCAGCAGTGTTAGAAAGTTCTTGCTTCCCCATATTTTGCCAACAGTGGTTACTGTCAGGCCAATCTGATGGGCATGCAGTGCTATTTAAAGTGAGGTTGAGCCTCCTTCCTTATGTGTTTTTGACCCTGTTGTTTCTTCCGTGAGTTACCTGTTTATATTCTTGGCCTATTTTTCTACTGTATTGTTTGAACTTTTCTTACTTATTTCTGAGAGTCATACATACAGGGACATATATGTGCTCACCCTCGTTCTGGATTTTAATTCTTTGGCTACAGGCTCTGTAAATATTTGATCTCAATATTTGGCTTGTCTTTTATTAAATTTATATGTAGTGACCTTTTACATATAAAAGTTTTATTTTAGTCTGATTTACCAGTTTTTTCCCTTAATAATTTTCTTTTTCATTGTCTGTAAGAAATCGTCTAACCCAGTAGCAAAAATTCTTTGTTATTTTCTATATAGAATTTTGATTGTCATGTTTAGCTCTTGAATCCATCTGAATTTGTTTTGTTTTATGAGGAAGGGGTGTAATTTCTACCATACTGACAGCCAGTTGTCCTAGCATCATTTATTGAATAGTCCATCTTTTCTCCCCTGCTTTGTAATGTCACTCTGTAATATATGTTGGAGTCTGTTTCTGGGCTTTTTAAAATTTTATTGGTTGACTTGGTTGTCTCTGCACCATTACTGTACAGTCCCTTTTAAGTGACTATAGTTTTATAAGAAGGCTCAATATCTTGCAGGTTCTTCAAAATTCTGTTGCCTATTCTTGGCCCTTTACTATTCCATTGGAATTGTTAGGATCTACTTGTTAAACTGCATGAAAAATCTTCCTGGGATTTGACTGGAATTGCACTTAATTTATAGGTTAATTTGTAGAGAAATATGTGTTTACAATACGTGTTTTCCCATTTTATAAACATATCTCATGTTGGGATTTTCAACATGTCCTTCAATAGTGTTTTAAAAACATTGTAATGAAGAATGTCACAAGAATGCTGCCCTCTTGCTACATTGAGAACAGTCAGTGTTGCTTAAGGAAATGGATGTGATAGCCATTTTGTAGTGAATATAGAGAAATGTTTAAAAACATAATATAGAAATAAGAAAAAAATAGTGTTTTCTAAATTTCTGTATATAGGTTTTACACATCTTTTATTTCTACTAGGTACCTTACCTTTTTGTAGCTATTGTAGATGGTAACATTTTAGGCTTACATATTATCACTGAATATTGCTAGTGTTTAGGAACACCACTGATTTTTATTTGCTGAGCTCTTGTTAGTTCTAATGGTTTATCTAGTTTCAGTTAGACTTTTAAAAATGTACATAAGTGTACCATTTGCAAGGAGCAAAGGTTTTGTCTTTTTCCTAACTTTACACATCTTTTTTATAAGATTAGAAGTTCATAAAATACTGAATAACAGTGGTGACAATGCCCATAATACTTTAAATTTATGAATAAGTATTTTATTGAACACTTCCCTTGTGTCAACTGAGATCATATATTTTTTCAACCAACGTTACTGAGGTATAATTTACATATAATATATGATAATTGGTTTAATATAATAAAATACATCAATTTTATCCATACACTTTGAGTCTTGGCAAATGTATATAACTATGTAACCATCACCAAAGTTCACATATAGAACATTTTCCATCATTCATAAAGTTCCCTTGTGCCACTAGATCATATGCTTTTTGTCCCTCACTCTGTTCATGTGGTAAATTAATACTGACAGTTTTTTTCTGTTGGTTATGTTTGTAAACACAGAGAAAACCCCACTTATTCATTAATCTACATTTTTTCATACACTTTTCAATTAAATTTAACCTCTACTTCATACCTTTACTTTATTTAGTATATTTACTTTTAGCATATGTGCATCTATAATAAAAAAAAACAAGAATATGTGGTATTTTTAAATATTCTGTCCCTTTCCAATTTTGTCATCAAGGTTATGCTGCCCTTATAAAACAGTTTGTAAGCATAGAGGTTATTTGTTCTTTGAAGAGTTAGTAAGATTCATCTATAAAACTGTCTGAGCCTAGTATATTGGGGTGTTGTACTTGATTTAACTGATTATGTACACCTAATGGTTGCTGATTTCTTCAGGTTTTTAATTTTTCTTGTGAATCAATTTTGGTAATATTAGTTTGGACAATAGCTCTTTCATCCATGTGTTCAATATATTGGTATGGAACTGTTTATAGTAATTATAATTTGAAAAATCTCTACTCCACATGATTATTTTCTTTCTTAATATTGTTTGTTTATGCTCTCTCTGCTTTCTTAATGTCTTCCTCTATGTTTCTTTGTTTTTGTTGGTCTTTTCAGAGTCAGCTTTTAGTTTTGCTTAGTTTATCTCTCGTTTAGTTTCCTGGTTCCTTGAATTTTTTTTTTTGCTATTATTAATGTACAATTACATGAGCAATATTACGGTTACTATACTACACCTAATATTAAGTCCCCACCACATACCCCATTACAGTCACTGTCTGTCAGTGTAGTACATGCTGTAGAATCACTACTTGTCTTTTCTGTTATATTGCCTTCCCGTAATCCCCACCACCCTGCTACATTATGTGTGGTAATCATAATACCCCTTTCCCTCCCTTCCCACCCATCTTACCCAGTTCCTTTCCCTTTGGTAACTGTTAGTCCATTCTTGGGTTCTGTGAGTCTGCTGCTGTTTTGTTCCTTCAGTTATTTGTTCTTATACTCCACAGATGAGTGAAATCATTTGGTACTTGTCTTTCTCCGCCTGGCTTATTTCACTGAACATAATACCCTCTAGCCCCATCCATGTTGTTGAAAATGGTAGGATTTGTTTTCTTCTTATGGCTGAATAATATTCCATTGTGTATATGTACCACATCTTCTTTATCCATTCATCTACTGATGGACACTTAGGTTGCTTCCATTTCTTGGCTATTGTAAATAGTGCTGCAATAAACATAGGGGTGCATCTGTCCTTTTCAAACTGGGCTGCTGCATTCGTAGGGTAAATTCCTAGGAGTGGAATTCCAGGGTCAAATGGTATTTCTATTTTGAGTTTTTTGAAGAACCTCGATATTGCTTTCCACAATGGTATTTCTATTTTGAGTTTTTTGAAGAACCTTGATATTGTTTTCCACAATGGTTAAACTAATTTACATTCCCACCAGCAGTGTAGGAGGGTTCCCCTTTCTCCACATCCTCGCCAACATTGTTGTTGTTTGTCTTTTCGATGGTGGCCATCCGAACTGGGGTGAAGTGATATCTCATTGTGGTTTTAATTTGCATTTCTCTGATGATTAGCGATGTGGAGCATCTTTTCATGTGCCCATTAGCCATCTGAATTTCTTCTTTGGAGAAGTGTCTGTTCGGCTCCTCTGCCAATTTTCTTTTCTTTTTAATAATTTATTTTGGTATCATTAATCTACAATTACATGTGCAATATTACGGTTATTAAACTACACCCTTCATCAGGTCCCCCCCACCAACCCCATTACAGTCACTGTCCATCAGCGTAGTGAGATGCTATAGAATCACTACTTCTCTTCTCTGAGTTGAACAGCCCTCCCCATGCCCCCCCAACATTACATCTGCTAATCATAATGCCTCTTTTTCCCCCTTATCCCACCCTTCCCACCCATCTTCCCCAGTCCCTTTCCCTTTGGTAACTATTAGTCTGTTCTTCGGTTCTGTGAGTCTGCTGCTGTTTTGTTCCTTCAGTTTTTTTCTTTGTTCTTATACTCCACATATGAGTGAAATCATTTGATACTTGTCTTTTTCGGCTTGGCTTATTTCACTGAGCATAATACCCTCTAGCTCCATCCATGTTGTTGCAAATGGTAGGATTTGTTTTCTTCTTATGGCTGAATAATATTCCATGGTGTATATGTACCACATCTTCTTTATCCATTCATCTACTGATGGACACTTAGGTTGCTTCCATTTCTTGGCTATTGTAAATAGTGCTGCGATAAACATAGGGGTGCATATGTCTTTTTCAAACTGGGCTGCTGCATTCTTAGGGTAAATTCCTAGGAGTGGAATTCCAGGGTCAAATGGTATTTCTATTTTGAGTTTTTTGAGGAACCTCCATACTGCTTTCCACAATGGTTGAACTAATTTGCATTCCCACCAGCAGTGTAGGAGGGTTCCTTTTTCTCCACATCCTCACCAACATTTGTTGTTGTTTGTGTTTTAGATGTTGGCCATCCTCACTGGTGTGAGGTGATATCTCATTGTGGTTTTAATCTGCATTTCTCTGATGATTAGCGATGTGGAGCATCTTTTCATGTGCCTGTTGGCCATCTGAATTTCTTCTTTAGAGAAGTGTCTATTCATGTCCTCTGCCCATTTCTTAATTGGATTATTTGCTTTCTGTTTGTTAAGGTGCATGAGTTCTTTATATATTTTGGATGTCAACCCTTTATCAGATACATTTTTTATGAATATATTCTCCCATACTGTAGGATGTCTTTTTGTTTTACTGATGGTGTCCTTTGCTGTATAGAAGCTTTTCAGCTTCATATAGTCCCACTTGTTCATTTTTGCTTTTGTTTCCCTTGCCCCGGGGATATATGTTCATGAAGAAGTCGCTCATGTTTATATCCAAGAGATTTTTGCCTATGTTTTTTTCTAAGAGTTTTATGGTTTCATGACATACATTCAGGTCTTTGATCCACCTTGAGTTTACCTTTGTGTATGGGGCTAGAAAGTAGTCCAGTTTCATTCTCTTACATGTAGCTTTCCAGTTTGTCCAACACCAGCTGCTAAAGAGGTTGTCATCTCCCTATTGTGTATCCAAGGCCTCCTTTATCAAATATTAATTGACTGTATATGTTTGGATTAATGTTTGGATTTTCTATTCTGTTCCACTGGTCTGTGGGTCTGTTTTTGTGCCAATACCAAATTGTCTTGATTACTGTGGCTTTGTAGTAGAGCTTGAAGTCAGGGAGCATAATTCCCCCTGTTTTATTCCTCCTTGTCAGGATTGCTTTGGCTATTCGCGGGCTTTTGTGGTTCCATATGAATTTTAGAATTATTTGTTCCAGTTCATTTAAGAAAGCTGTTGGTATTTTGATAGGGATTGCATTGAATCTGTACATTGCTTTAGGCAGTATAGCCATTTTGACAATATTTATTCTTCCGAGCCAAGAGCATGGGATGGATTTCCATTTCTTAGTGTCCTCTTTAATTTCTCTTAGGAGTGTCTTGTAGTTTTCAGAGTACAGGTGTTTCACTTCCTTCATTAGGTTTATTCCTAGGTATTTTATTCTTTTTGATGCAATTGTGAATGGAATTTTTTTCTGATTTCTCTTTCTGTTAGTTCATCATTAGTGTATAGGAAAGCAACAGATTTCTGTGTGTTAATTTTGTATCCTGCAACTTTGCTGAATTCAGATATTAGTTCTAGTAGTTTTGGAGTGGAGTCTTTAGGGTTTTTTATGTACAGTACCATGTCATCTGCAAATAGTGACAATTTGACTTCTTCATTACCAATCTGGATGCCTTGTATGTTTGTTTTGTCTGATTGCTGTGGCTAGGACCTCCAATACTATGTTGAATAACAATGGAGAGAGTGGTCATCCCTGTCTTGTTCCTGATCTTAGGTGAAAAGCTTTCAGCGTGTCGATGTTAAGTATGATGTTAGCTGTGGGTTTGTCATATATAGCCTTTATGATGTTGAGTTATTTGCCGTCTATACCCATTTTGTTGAGAGTTTTAATCAGGAATGGATGCTGAATTTTGTCAAATGCTTTTTCAGCATCTATGGAGATGATCATGTGGTTTTTGTTCTTCTTTTTGTTGATGTGGTGGATGATGTTGATGGATTTTCGAATGTTGTACCACCATCCTTGCATCCCTGGGATGAATCCCACTTGATCATGTTGTATGATCCTCTTGATGTATTTTTGAATGCGGTTTGCTAATATTTCGTTGAGTATTTTTGTATCTACGTTCATCAGGGATATTGGTCAGTAATTTTCTTTTTTGGTGAGGTCTTTGCCTGGTTTTGGTATTAGAGTGATGCTGGCTTCATAGAATGAGTTTGGAAGTATTCCCTCCTCTTCTATTTTTTGAAAAACTTTAAGAAGAATGGGTGTTATTTCTTCTCTATATGTCTGGTAGAATTTAGAGGTGAATCTTTCTGGTCCGGGGGTTTTGTTCTTTAGTTGTTTTTTGATTACTGATTTCAGGTTCGTTGCTGGTGATTGGTCTGTTTAGTTTTTCTGTTTCTTGTTTGGTCAGTCTTGGAAGGTTGTATTTTTCTAGAAGTTATCCATTTCTTCTAGGTTTTCAGCTTGTTAGCATATAGATTCTCATAATATTCTCTTATGATTCTTTGTATTTCTGTGGGGTCCGTCGTGATTTTTCCTTTCTCATTTCTGATTGTGTTTATGTGTGTAGATTCTCTTTTTCTCTTAGTGAGTCTGGCTAGGGGTTTATCTATTTTGTTTATTTTTTCAAAGAACCAGCTCTTGGTTTTATTGATTTTTTCTATTGTTTTATTCTTCTCAATTTTATTTATTTCTTCTCTAATCTTTATTATGTCCCTCCTTCTGGTGACTTTGGGCCTCATTTGTTCTTCTTTTTCCAATTTCAGTAATTGTGTCTTTTGACTGTTCATTTGGGAATGTTCTTCCTTCTTTAAATAGGCCTGGATTGCAATATACTTTCCTCTTAGAACTGCCTTTGCTGCGTCCCACAGAAATTGTGGCTTTGTGTTGTTGTTGTCATTAGTCTTCATATATTCTTTGATTTCTGTTTTGATTTGATTGTTAACCCATTGATTAAGTAGGATAATGTTGTTAAGTCTCCATGTATTTGTGAGCCTTTTTGGTTTCTTTCTAAAATTTATTTCTAGTTTCATACCTTTGTGATCTGAGAAGTTGGTTGGTAAAATTTCAATACTTTTGAATTTACTGAGGTTCTTTTTGTGGCCTAGTAGGTAGTCTGTTCTGGAAAATGTTCCATGTGCACTTGTGAAGAATGTGTATCCTGCTCCTTTTGGGTGTAGAGTTCTGTAGATGTCTGTTAGGTCCATCTGTTCTAGTGTGTTGTTCAGTGTCTTTACTTATTCTCTGTCTGGTTGATCTGTCCTTTGGAGTGAGTGGTGTGTTGAAGTCTCCTAAAATGAATGCATTGCTGTCTGTTTCCTCCTTTAATTCTGTTAGTATTTGTTTCACATATGCTGGCGCTCCTGTGTTGGGTGCATATATATTTATAATGGTTATATCTTCTTGTTGGACTGACCCCTTTATCATTATGTAATGTCCTTCTTTATCTCTTGCTACTTTCTTCATTTTGAAGTCTATTTTGTCTGATACAAGTACTGCAACACCTGCTTTTTTCTCTTTGTTTGCATGAAATATCTTTTTCCATCCCTTCACTTTTAGTCTGTGTATACCTTTGGGTTTGAGGTGAGTATCTTGTAAGCAGCATATAGCTGAGTCTTGCTTTTTTGTCCATTCTGTTACTCTGTGTCTTTTGATTGGTGCATTCAGTCCATTTACATTTAGGGTGATTATTGATAGATGTGTACTTACTGCCATTGCTGGCTTTAGATTCGTGGTTACCAAAGGTTCAAGGGTTGCTTCTTTACTATCTAACAATCTAACTTAACTTTCTTGTTACGTTATTGTAAACACTGTCTGATGTTTCTTTATTTCTCTCCCTTCTTATTCTTCCTCCTCCATTCTTTATATACTAGGTGTTTTATTCTTTGCCTTTAGTTAGTATTTGGATGGTCTACTTTATTTGCTATGATTTTATTTTCTCTGGTGATATCTTTTTAGCCTTAGGTGTGCTTCCCTCTAGAGCAGTCCATTTAAGATATCCTGTAGTGGTGGTTTATGAGAGGCAAACTCTCTCAACTTTCGTTTGTCTGGAAATTGTTTAATCCCTCCATCATATTTAAATGATAATCGTGCTGGATACAATATTCTTGGTTCGAGGCCCTTCTGTTTCATTACGTTAAATATATCATGCCATTCTCTTCTGGCCTGTAAGGTTTCTGTTGAGAAGTCTGATGATAGTCTGATGGGTTTTCCTTTGTAGGTGATCTTTTTTCTCTCTCTGGCTGCCTTTAATAGTCTGTCTTTATCTTTGATCTTTGCCATTTTAATTGTTATGTGTCTTGGTGTTTTCCTTGGGTCCCTTGTGTTGGGAGATCTGGGGTCTTCCGTGGACTGCGAGACTACTTCCTTCCCCAGCGAGGGAAAGTTTTCAGCAATTATTTCTTCAAAGACACTTTCTATCCCTTTTTCTCTCTCTTCTTCCTCTGGTACTCCTATAATGCGAATATTGTTCCGTTTGGATTGGTCACACAGTTCTCTTAATATTCTTTCATTCCTAGAAATCCTTTTATCTCTCTGCCTCAGCTGCTCTGTACTCCTGTTCTCTGTTTTCTATTCCATTAACAGTCTCTTGCATCTCATCCATTCTGCTGTTAAGCCCGTCGATCGCTTGTCTGATTTCTGCATTGTCTTTCCTCACTTCCCTCACTTCCTCCCTCAACTCCTGCACATTTCTCTGTAGATCATCAGTATTGTTATGACTTTTATTGTGAATTCTTTTTCAGGAAGATTGTGCATTTCCATCCCTTCAGGCTCCCTCTTTGGGGTTGTCTGATTGATCTTAGTCTGGACCATATTCCTCTGTCTTTTCATGGCTATAGAAGTGGTCGCTGGTAGTTGCCATGTATGTCAGGTGGGCTCTTTAAGACTTTATAAAGAAGAAAAAACAAAAAACAACAAAAAACGCCCACCGGGAGTAGATTCTGTGGGGATGCTGTAGGTGGCGCTGTTGCTCCACTGTTCTGCAGCCGTGGCCGCACCACCCCGCAGGGCCTTTTATACCTCCGCCTCGCGGGGTGCCAAGTCCTCTCAGGTGCAGATGCAGGCTGTGCGCTGTCCTGTGTCTCCTGGTCTCTTTTTTAGGAATAGTTGTACTTGTTGTATTTTCATAAATACATATGGTTTTGGGAGGAGATTTCCGCAGCCCTGCTCACACTGCCTTCCTCCCGGGAGTCCTCCTCTGCCCATTTTTAATTGGCTTATTTGCTTTTTGTTTGTTGAGGTAAGTGAGCTCTTTATATACTTTAGATGTCAACCCCATATCGGATATGTCATTTATGACTATATTCTCCCATACTGCAGGATGTCTTTTTCTTCTATGCATGGTGTTCTTTGCTGTACAGAAGTTTTTTAGTTTTATATAGTCCCACTTGTTCATTTTTGCTTTTGTTTTCCTTGCCCAGGGAGATATGTTCATGAAGAAGTTGCTCATGTTTATGTCCAAGAGATTTTTGTCTATGTTTCTTCAAAGAGTTTTATGGTTTCATGACTTACATTCAGGTCTTTGATCCACTTTGAGTTTAGTTTTGTGTATGGGGTTAGACAATAATCCAGTTTCATTCTCTTTCATGTAGCTGTCCAGTTTTGCCAACACCAGCTGTTGAAGAGGCTGTCATTTCCCCATTGTATATCCATGGCCTCTTTATCGTACATTAATTGACCATACATGCTTGGGTTTATATCTGGGCTCTCTAGTCTGTTCCATTTGTCTATGGGTCTGCTCTTGTACCAGTACCAAATTGTCTTGAGTACTGTGGCTTTGTAGTAGAGCTTGAAGTCACTGAGTGTAATTCCCCTTGCTTTATTCTTCCTTCTCAGGATAGCTTTTTCTATTCATGGTCTTTTGTGGTTCCATATGAATTTTAGAAAAATTTGCTCTAGTTCATTGAAGAATGCTGTTGGTATTTTGATAGGGATTGCATTGAATCTGTACATTGCTTTAGGCAGGATGGCCCTTTTGACAATATTAATTCTTCCAATCCATGAGCACTGGATGTGTTTCCATTTATTGATATCTTCTTTAATTTCTCTCATGAGGGTCTTGTAGTTTTCAGGGTATAGGTCTTTCACTTCCTTGGTTAGGTTTATTCCTAGGTATTTTATTTTTTTTGATGCAATTGTGAATGGTATTGTTTTCCTGATTTCTCTTTTTGCTAGTTCACCATTAGTGTGTAGAAATACAACAGATTTCTGTGTATTAATTTTGTATCCTGCAACTTTTCTGAATTCAGATACTAGATCTCGTAGTTTTGGAGTGGTTTCTTTAGGGTTTTTTATGTACAATATCATGTCATCTGCAAACAGGGACAGTTTGACTTCTTCTTTGCCAGTCTGGATGCCTTTTATTTCTTTGTGTTGTCTGATTGCCGTGGCTAGGACCTCCAGTACTATGTTGAATAGAAGTGTGGGGAGAGTGGGCATCCTTGTCTTGTTCCCAGTCTTAAAGGAAAAGCTTTCAGCTTCTCGCTGTTAAGTATAATGTTGGCTGTGGGTTTGTCATACATGGCCTTTATGATGTTGAGGTACTTGCCCTTTATACCCATTTAGTTGAACGTTTTTATCTTGAATGGTTGTTGAATTTTGTCAAATGCTTTTTCAGCATCTGTGGATACGATCATGTGGTTTTTGTCCTTCTTTTTGTTGATGTGGTGGATGATGTTGGTGGATTTTCTAATGTTGTACCATGCTTGCATCCCTGGGATGAATCCCACTTGATAATGATATATGATCTTTTTAATTTATTTTTTAGTTTGGTTTGCTAATATTTTTTTTGAGTATTTTTGTATCTATATTCATCAGAAATATTGGTCTGTAATTTTCTTTTTTTGTGCTGTGTTTACGTGGTTTTGGTATTAGAGTGATGTTGGCCTCGTAGAGTGAGTTTGGGACTATTCCCTCCTCTTCTAATTTTTGGAAAACTTTAAGGAGGATGGGTATTAGGTCTTCACTAAATGGTTGATAAAATTCAGCAGTGAAACTATCTGGTACAGGAGTTTTGTTCTCAGGTAGTTTTTTGATTACCAATTCAATTTCTTTGCTGGTAATTGGTCTATTCAGATTTTCTGTTTCTTCCTGGGTCAGCCTTGGAAGGTTGTATTTTTCTAGAAAGTTGTCCATTTCTTCTAGGTTTTCTTGTTCCTTGAATTTTGATCTTTAGTTTGGCCTTCCTGCTATCTCTGTTATATTTAGCTTCTTGAGTTGAACACTTAGTTTATTTCAGTCTTATTTTTTAATAAATTCATTTAAGTTTACAAACTTATCTCTAAGTCCTGCTTTTGCTATGTCCCTAAGTCTTGACATGTAGAACTTACATAGTTCAGTTCTGAATATGTACTGGTTTACAAATACAGTTTTCTTTTGCTAATTTCCTTCTTTTTCTGCCTTTTATTATGATGACAGAATTTTCTTTATATTCTCTTATTTTTCTGTTTTCTGATTTGGAAGCTGTATGCCATGTTTCTTTCCCTTTAGTGTTATCTATAAAATTTTAGCATACTATAGTTCTAAAATTATCTAACATTGTCAGGAATTATTCAGTATTTCAAGTCCCCTCTTGAGCAAGACAAAGACCTTATACCTTACCCACTCACTGATCAAGAACACCTCTACCCTAATTTTCCTTCTTTGTGTTTAGAACTTGTTCTTCTCTTGTTAAAAAATGCCATTTAACGGTCACTGCTTTTTTTCACTCAATGATGAATTAAATTTATCAACAAAATTTGCAAATTCTGTGATTACTGATATTTCTTGAATCTAATGCCTTCCTTCTAATTTCATTATTCTTGCTGCTATCCTTCTTTAGGTGCTTTGAGTAAAAGACTATGAGTGGTAGACTAACTTAGTTTTTATTTCATTCTTGCTCTTAGATTTTGTTTTATTTACTTTCATTTACCATATGGAATATATTACAGCATTATATTTGACACTTGTTTTTTCTAATGGCTTTATTGAAATATAGTTCATATTCCATACCAATTTACCATTTAAATTGTACAACTCCACGGCTTTTAGCATATATTTACAGAGTTATAAAACCATCACCATAATTAATTTTTAAACTTTCATCACTCCAAAAAGAAATTTCATACCCGTAAGCTATTCTCTGTTAATCTTTCATCACCCTCTGCTGGCCCTAGGCAACTACTAATCTACTTTCTGCCACTGTAGCTTTGACTGTTCTGGATATTTCATGTAAGTGGAATTATCCAATATGTCATTCTTTAAAACTGGCTTCTTTCAGTTGGCTTTATGTTTTTAAGGTCTATCAGTACTTCATGTATTCTTAGTGCCATATAGTATTCTCTTTTATGTATATGAATTGCAATTTATTTCTCCATTCATCAATAAACAGACATTTTGAGTTTCCGTTTTTCACTAGTATGAATAATGCTGCTATGAACATTTGTGTGCAGGTTATTCTGTGGACTTATATTTTCAATTCTCTTGAGTATGTGTATCCAGGAATGGGATATCTGAGTCATATAGTTACTCTGTGTTTAGCTTTTTGAGGAACTGCTTGTTTTCCAAAGTGGCTGCACCATTTCACTTTCCCACCAGCAGTGTATAAGGTTCCAATTTTTCCACATTTTCACCAACTCTTGTACTATCCATCTTTTTTATTATAGTTGTCCTAGTGAGTGTGAAGTGATATCTCACTGTGATTTTGATTTGCATTAGTCATTACATATTAGTAATGATGAGTACATTTCATGTAATTATTGATTGGCCATTTTTATATATCTTCTTTGGAGAAATCTATTCAAATCCTTGACAATTTTTTTTTTATGAGGTATCGTTGATATACACCCACTCAACCCCTCCCCCGGTAACCACCAGTCACTGTCTGTGAGCCGTTGACCATTTTTTAACTGGGTTATTTGTCTTTTTATTGTTGAGTTGTAATGGTTCGTTATATATTCTGGAACTTAGTCCATTATAAGATGTGATTTGCAAATATTTTCCCCCATTCCTTGGGTTGTCTTTTCACTTTTTTGATGCTGTTCTTTGAGGAACAAGTTTTAAATTTTAAGCTCTGTTTATTTTTTTTCCTTTGGTTACCTGTGCCATATCTCAGAAACCATTGCCTAATATAAGGTGATGAAGATATACTTACACATTCTTCTAAGCATTTCATAGTTTTAGGTCTTTTGATCCATTTTGAGTTAATTGTTGTATATGGGCTGAGGTAGTAGTCCAGCTTTTTTCTTTTGTATGTGTATGTCCAATTGTTTCAGCACCATTTGTTGAAAAAGCTATTCTTCACCTCATTGAATAGTGTTGGCACCTTATTAGAAATGAATTAACTGTAATGTGCAGGTTTATTTCTGGACTTAAAATTCTATTTCATTGATCTGTGCATCTGTACTTAGGTCAGTACCACACTGTCTTGATTATAATTGCTTTTTCAGTAATTTTGGAAATCAGGATGTCTGGGTCCTCTCCCTTTGTTCTTTTCTAAAATTGTTTGACTTTCATAGGTCCTTAAGTTTCCATATGAATTTCAGAATCAGCTTGTCAATTTCTTCAAAGAAACCAGCTGGGATTTTGATAGGCATTGTGTTGAAATTGTAGATTATCTGGAAATACTGCTATCTTAATATTAAGATATTAATAATGTTAACTTTCTAATCCACATACAAAAAATGTCTTCCCATGTATTTAGAGTTTTAATATCTTTCAACAAAGTTTTCTACTTTTTAGTACTTTTTTGTTACATTTATCCTCAAGTATTTTATTCTTTTGATGCTAGTATAAATGGAATTAGTTTTCTTAATTTTTCAGTTCATTGCTACTGTATATAAATAGAATTTATTTTTATATCTTGACCTTGTACCTTAACCTTGCTGAACTTATTTATTAATTCTAATTGCAAATAGACAGTTTTTCTTCTTCCTTTCCAATCTGGAGAATTGACATTCATTGTTGATGATAAGTCTACTGAGAGCCTATTTGCCATTCTTTTATAGATAACGAATTTTTTCCTCTCCTGACTTCTCAGATTTTGTCTGTATTGTTAACGTTGTGCAGTTTTACCACAATATGTCTAGATATTTATTTAGCATGGTGTTTAGTGTGTATTTTTTATTACTATTTTTTAAAATTGAAAATAACTTTGTTTTTTCTTGATTTTATAAAAGTACATTCACATTCCAATAACGTTAAAAGCATAAGAAGTAATATAAATATAAATCACACGATAGCATGTACCCAACAGGTAACCACTATTAATAACCAGCTTATAACCAGTGATCAGTATTTCATTATATTGTTTGACACTTAAACCTTCAACCCACCTGCAGATCTTGTTGCCTTTACCTTGAAAACATATTCCCAATGCAGCCACTTCCCACCAAATCCATCTTTACCGTTCTTACTCATATCACCATATTCTCTTGGCAGGGCTACTATAATATTCTCCTCACTAGTCACCTTTCTTCCATTCCAGTTTTCCATGTAACATCCAGAGGATTCCTTTTAAAGCCTAATAAGGTTATGTCACCTCTTGCTTAAAACTTTCAAGTGGCTCCCCATCATACTTCCCCTGGTCTGCAAGGTGCTCTCTGACCTGGTCCCTGGCTGCTTCTCTGATCTGTCTGTGACCTTGGTCTCTTCCCACTCTCATCTGAGCTTACTGTGCTCCAGCCACATTAGCATTCTTGCTTTTTCCTCCAGGATGTGCCAGGTACACACTGGCCCTGTGGCTTTCACACTTGCTGCTCCCTGATCCCTTACTGAAACTAACTGCCTTCAGTTTCCCTCACTTCATTCAGTTCTCTGTTCAAAGTGTTACCCCATCTAAAGGTCTTCCCTGACAACATAGGTCATATCCCCTCAAGGCCCCCATAGTCATACTCTATCTCCTTAATCTGCTTTTTTCCTTCTACCACTTACTGACATTACATAATCTTTATTTTCTTGTCTTCATCCCTCCCCTCCCTGTATAAAAACTCCCTGTGAACAAGGATTTGTCCACTTCTGTATTCCCTAGGTCATTATCTGATGTATTACACTCAAGAAATATTTATGAAATATATACATAGTTTTACATAAATGGGATCATATTATTCATGTCCTTTTTTTTTTAATAAGGATAGCATTCTATTTTTTACTTTTTGTTTGGGCTTCCTCCCTCCTTTCCCATTTGCTACCCCCTCAAGATGCTGTCAGCGTGAGGGCTTCCACCTTCTAAAGAAATCTTTCATTCTTCAACTTTGCTTCTTAATCATTTCTGCTATTTTTGTATTATTTTTGCAGTTTTTCATAATTTATTTTTCTTTTGTAATGTCTATTATGATTTCCTTTAGCTAGTGGGTTAAAATCACTTACAGATTCCTCTATTTTTATTCCATCATCATTAAGTTCCTCTCCTTGATATTAAGTGTCAGAGAGGTTATACTGACTTTCATGGTTGTAATTTCTTCATGTAGTTTAGAATTTTTGATTTGCAAGTACTCCTTGACTAAGATTTTTGATATGCTTCTCTCTGCTTTCCCCCCTTGTAGTTTTGTGGTTGTCTTCCCTCTGGGCCCTGAACAATCCAGGGCGAGAGCCTTACCTTATGTTGGCAGTGTGTGGTCCTGTTCCACTGTAATACTGGCGATAGTAGATCTAGTCACTAAGTCAGCAGGCACCTTTGTCCAGGCCCAGGCTTTGAGGCATTATCTGCTTCCTGTCACTTCTAGTGTAGCTATAAGTATGCTTCAGCTCCTTTTTTCAGCCTCCTTTTCATGGAAGGAGAACTCCATCTCAGCCCTCAGTTTTGTATGGTGAAGTGACTCTCCCCATTTTCTGCTTCTCTGGAGCACTTTGAGCCCAGAGCACTTTATCTTGTGGGAAGCAAATTCCTGGTTACCTACTGCCTAACAGTCGGTCTGCAAGCTTAGCCTGATTTACAGCCTTTTCTCTTCTTTTTTCTGGTTCACAGAATTTTTATATATGCTTTGGGATACATCTTTTAATTTTCTTTATTTATCCAATGATGTTTTGGATAGAGATGGGGAGTTTTGTGAACCTCCAAGACCAACTTGACTTGAACTCTAGGATACTCTTAAAAAAACGCAAATCTGCTTAAAGTCTTAAAATCTTCCAATTAAAAAAATACATAATAAACCCAAACTTCTCAGCACTCCTTTACACGATCTGGCCCCCCTCTACGTCTCCAAGTTCATTTCAGGCACTTTCCTTTTTGCTCTTGGCCCCACAGCCCATCTTTCAGTTCTTTGAAAGTGCCTCACTTTCACACGTTTCTCACCAGTGTTTCTAAGGTTTGGCATATTTCCAATTTTTCTTTCTCATTTAAATGCTGCTGCTTTAGAGAGATTATCCCTACCTTCCCTAATTTAAATAGCCTTTCCCCAGTTCTCTGTCTTAATACTTCCTTATTTCCTTAACAGTGCTTGTTAAAATATTTAAGTATTTTTGTGTTTCCCTGTTTGTGGTCTTACAAAAACTGAAGGTTCCAAAAACTTCTTTACTTTGCATTTGCAGTGTATTTAGCCAGCATATAGCACCGTACTCAGCAAGTACCGAGTGACTGTTCATTCATACATTC
Organism: Smutsia gigantea; assembly: GCA_032199065.1. Classification (NCBI taxonomy): domain Eukaryota; kingdom Metazoa; phylum Chordata; class Mammalia; order Pholidota; family Manidae; genus Smutsia; species Smutsia gigantea. The sequence goes on along the minus strand of JAVSCE010014451.1, from coordinate 118,277 downwards.
AACATATTTATTGAATGTCTTCTATATGCCAGTATTCTCAGTGTGAAGGATTTAATGGTGAGCAACACAGACAAGGTCCTTGTTTTATGGAGCTTACATTCTAGAGGGAGAAGAAATGTATAAATAAATATAGAAATAAGTAACATCAGTGCTACAATGATGTCTTGGGTGATGGCAAATACTTTTCTGAGGAAGTAACAAAGAATTTATCCTGTGACAATCAAGAGGAAGACGTTTCAGTTAGCAAGAAGAGCTAGAACGAGGTTCCTAAGTGAAGAATGAGCTTGCCTGTTAATGAAGGAACTAGAGGGAAAGAGCATTAACGGATAAGGCTAGAGACTGGGCAAGGCCAGGTAACACAAGATAAGACTCTGAAAGTATGTGTGCCTTAAGAGAGAGACAACTCTTCAGTGCTGCAGTTGCCGGTGAGGTGCAGGTGGGAGTGGATGCAGTAATGTACCTGCTACCTAGCAGATGTGTGTCCAACAGACCTGTTTGTGTTGTAGCAAAGACTCATCCTCCAGAAAATCACAAATCACCACTTGGGTTTTGGTTTCATTTTGATCAGGGATGCTACTTTGAATTCAGGCTCCTTCTTCATGCCTTCAGACAAGCCAGACATCCTATGTTACACATGCTTGCTTATTCATGCTCTTAGAACATACTGGAAATAGAAAGGAAGCACTCAGGTAATGAATGCTTTTTGCTGAATTTCTGAGTTTCTGCAGGCATTTGGAAGTTCGTATTTTCTAGGTTAGTCAGAACAGTGACCTGAAAGCAAAATTAGGTTGATTACACAATCTTTCATTTCCACTTTTTCATTTCCCTTGTTTTAGAAAGCAAGTGACTAAGGAAGGCAGTGTGCTTAAGAGTGCCTGATTCCACATTTTTAAAAGCACAATTCTTTTAAAAAATATCTTTCAGCAGTCTTCTCCTTAGCTGTCCACCAATAAGATTAGTTTTCATTTTTCAGTTACAACCTTTTATAATCCTTGTTATTAAGGCTAATAATTGCTCCCACATTGTCTTCTTTTTTAAAAAGCTCTTTGAAGTTAATGGAAGACTCCCTTTTTCCCCCATCCTTCACTAAACGTGCAGTGAGGAGAAGGAGCTCTTTGAAGTCTCTCTGCAGTAAATTTGATGATACTTCTCGTTCTTTTGCTCACGCTACAAGCAGAAGACTTAGAGGCAGTTCCTCTTCTTTCCTAATACCTACTTGCTTAAGCCACCGCCAGAATATTTATTTACATGTGTTCAACCACTTACAAATGGTAATGTTTCAAAAATTCATATTGAATCTGAGTTTTGGCATTTGAAATGCATTTCACCCTTTAAAAAGTTTACAAGTAGTATTATAAATGGGTAAATTTCTAGGCTACCCTTTAAAGACCTATTTAACCTATAATGTGCCTGAAATACTGCACATTTATGATGAAAAAATAGGAAGAAAATCACATTTCAGATGCACATTAGTTGCACTACATGGTGTTTAAGTAGGATTTTAGGGGAACGGTTAGACTCCTAAACACCCTTGTTTGTGGCGAGAGGGTAAATAGTGGTGCCATGCTGATACCCCCATGAGGGCTATGAAAGGAGAGCCACTGGGAATGCCCCTGGAGGAAGCCCATCCCCATCTCCTGCATAGCAGGGATCTGCACGGGAGATTTCCCCCCAGCCAATCCTGACCTCTGCACAGGAGATTTTCTGAAGTCAGATGTTTGTATTTCAGGAGTACCTATATATTCTTACTAGTTACAAAAAGTGAAAAATTCATTTAAAATAGTCTTGAATGAGACAGTGAAAAGTTTATGGATACTTTGAATTTCCTAAGCAGGTATTATGTGGGAAAATGCCTTTTTGCTGCGTTTAGTGACCATTTTAAATTGTTTTCCTTTCCTCTGTGTGTGTGTGTTTAATTTTTGTGTATTTGGTTTCATTCCTAATTATTAATGCTCTTTAATTTTCAATGAAATGAATTTAATTCACTTAACTAAAAAAAATAGTTAAGACAGAGTGAACTCTAGAATTTTCATGTTAGACCTAATTTTTGACCATTTCTTAACCTACATTTTTATGAGTATAGTATAATTCCTGGCAAAATGATATTTTGGAAGTTTACATGAAGAATATAGACATGTGCTTTGGGTTCTCAGGATGTGAGTTCTCATTCTGTTCAGTTCTAGACACATTTCTCAGCTCTCACAGCTTCTGTTTCCTTATCTATGAGAGGAGGCTGATGAAACCTGCTTGCCTCACAGGGTTGTTAAAGGTATTACGTATGGTTGGTTGGCAGTGTATGCAGTCAGCTCGCCTATAGGAATGTATGTCCGAGAGGATCATGTAAGGAGAGCTTTCTTGCTATGTCTTCCTCTTGCTGAATTTTTTCTTTTTGTAGCCAAGTTTCTCAAAAGAATAATCCACACTCATAAGCTTCACTTTTATTGCCTCATTTTTGTCAAAAATATCAGTAGTATTTAGTACTTACACTGTGATAACTGTATAAATTTTCTTCAATATAAGTTAGGTAATCATTACTATATTTTCTTTCTTGAACAGTTTTCCATCCTCTTTTGGAATAATTGCTTTATTTTTCTCTTCACTTTGTTTGCTATTATGTCTGTCACTAGTTCTTTCCCAAACACTTCAGTGCAACTGTAAAATTCCTCTCAAGTATGATAAACACTTCAGGTTATCCATCAAATTCTTCCTTCCTTCCTTCCTTCCTTTGATATAAACTGTTATGAAGGTCTCACATGAAAAAACAATGTTACTACATTCACCTCTGTTATAATGTCCCACCCATACCCCATTGCAGTCACTGCCCATCAGTGTAGTAAGATGCCACAGAGTCACTATTTGCCTTCTCTGTGCTACACTGTCTTCCCCCTGATTCCCCCCACACCATGTGTGCCAATCATAATACCCCTGAACCCCGTTCTACCTCCCTCTCCACCCGCCCTCCCCCACCCCTCCTCTTTGGTAACCACTAGTTCCTTCTTGGAGTCTGTGAGTCTGTTGTGTTTTGTTCCTTCAGTTTTGCTTCGTTGTTATACTCCACAAATGAGAGAAATCCTTTGGCACTTGTCTTTCTCCGCCTGGCTTATTTCACTGAGCATAATATCCTCCAGCTCCATCCATGTTGTTGCAAATTGTAGAATTTGTTTCTTTCTTATGGCTGAGTAGTATTCCATCATGTATATGTACCACATCTTCTTTATCCATTCATCTACTGATGGACACTGAGGTTGCTTCCATGTCTTAGTTATTGTAAATAGTGCTGCAATAAACATAGGGGTGCATATGTCTTTTTGAATCTGATAAATTATATTCTTTGGGTAAATTCCTGGGAGTGGACTTCCCGGGTCATATGGTATTTCTATTTTAAGTTTTTTGAGGAACCTCCATATTGCTTTCCACAATGGTTGAATTAGCTTACATTCCCATCAGCAGTGTAGGAGGGTTCCCCTTTGTCCACATCCTTGCCACCATTTGTTGTTCTTAGTCTTTATGATACTGGCCATCCTAACTGGTGTAAGGTGATATCTCATTGTGGTTTTTATTTGCCTTTCCCTGATAATTAGTGATATGGAGCATCTTATCATGGGCCTGTTGGCCATCTGAATTTCTTCTTTGGAGAATTGTCTCTTCATATCCTCCGCCCATTTTTTAATCGGGTTATTTGCTTTTTGGGTGTTGAGGTATGTGAGTTCTTCATATATTTTGGATGTTAACCCCTTGTCGGATATGTCATTTAGAAATATATTCTCCCATACTGTAGGATGCCTTTTTGTTCTGTTGATGGTGTCCTTTGTTGTACAGAAGCTTTTTAGTTTGATGTAGTCCCATGTGTTCATTTTTGCTTTTGTTTCCCTTGCTCGAGGAGATGTGTTCAAGAAGTTGCTCATGTTTACCTTCAGGGATTTTTGCCTGTGTTGTCTTCTAAGAGTTTTATGGTTTCATGACTTACATTCAGGTCTTTGATCCATTTTGAGTTTACTTTTGTGTATGGGGTTAAACAGTAATCCAGTTTCATTCTCTTTCCTGTAGCTGTCCAGTTTTGCCAACACCAGTTGTTGAAGAGGCTGTCATTTTCCCATTGTATGTCTATAACTCCTTTATCGTATATTAATTGACCATATATGGTTGGGTTTATATCTGGACTCTAGTCTGTTCCATCGGTCTATTGTTCTGTTCTTGTGCCAGTACCAAATTGTCTTGATTATTGTGGCTTTGTAGTAGGGCTTGAAGTTCTAGAGCATAATTCCCCCAGCTTTATTCTTCCTTCTAAGGATTGCTTTGGCTATTCAGGGTCTTTTATGGTTCCATATGAATTTTAGAAAAATTTGCTCCAGTTTGTTGAAGAATGCTTTTGGTATTTTGGTAGGAATTGCATTGAATCTGTAGATTCCTTTAGGCTGTATGGCCATTTTAATAATATTAATTCTTCCTATCCATAAGCACGGGATGTGTTTCCATTTATTGGTATCTTCTTTAATTTCTCTCATGAGTGTCTTGTAGTTTTCAGAGTATACGTCTTTCACTTCCTTGGTTAGGTTTATTCCTAGGTATTTTATTTTTTTGATGCATTTGTGAATGGAATTGTTTTTGTCATTTCTCTTTCTGCTAGTTCATCATTAGTGTATAGGAACGCAACAGATTTCTGCATATTAATTTTGTATCCCACAACTTTACTGAATTCAGATATTAGATCTAGTAGTTTTGGAGTTGATTCTTTAGGGTTTTCTTTATGTACAATATCATGTCATCTGCAAATAGTGACAGTTTAACTTCTTCCTTTGCAATCTGGATGCCCTTTATTTCTTTGTGTTGTCTAATTGCTATGGCGAGGACCTCCAGAACTATGTTGAATTAAAGGAGAGAGTGGGCATCCTTGTCTTTTTTCCAATCTTAAAGGAAAAGTTTTCAGCTTCTCGCTGTTAAGTATGATGTTGACTGTGGGTTTGTCATATGTGGCATTTATTATGTTGAGGTACTTGCCCTCCATACCCATTTTGTTGAGAGTTTTTATCATGAATGGATGTTGAATTTTGTCAAATGCTTTTTCAGCATCTATGGAGATGATCATGTGGTTTTTGTCCTTCTTTTTGTTGATGTGGTGGATGATGTTGATGGATTTTCGAATGTTGTACCATCCTTGCATCCCTGAGATGAATCCCACTTGATCATGGTGTATGATCCTCTTGATGTATTTTTGAATTCGGTTTGCTGATATTTTTTTGAGTATTTTTGCATCTGTGTTCATCAGGGATATTGGTCTGTAATTTTCTTTTTTGGTGAGGTCTTTGCCTGGTTTTGGTAATAGAGTGATGCTGGCTTCATAGAATGAGTTTGGAAGTATTCCCTCCTCTTCTATTTTTTGGAAAACTTTAAGGGGGATGGGTATTAGGTCTTCCTAAATGTTTGATAAAATTCAGCAGTGAAGCCATCTGGTGCAGGGATTTTGTTCTTATGTAGTTTTTTGATTAACAATTCAATTTCCTTGCTGGTAATTGGTGTGTTCGGATTTTCTGTTTCTTTCTGGGTCAGCCAGCCTTGGAAGGTTGTATTTTTCTAGAAAGTTGTCCATTTCTTCTAGGTTATCCAGTTTCTTAGCATATAATTTTTCATAGTATTCTCTAATAGTTCTTTGTATTTCTGTGGGGTCTGTAGTGATTTTTCCTTTCTCATTTCTGATTCTGTTTATGTGTTTAGACTGGTTTTTTTTTTATAAGTCTGGCTAGGAGTTTATCTGTTTTGTTTGTTTTCTTGAAGAAGTATCTCTTGCTTTAATTGATCTGTTCTGCTGTTTTATTCTTCTCGATTTTATTTATTTCTGCTCTAATCTTTATTATGTCCCCCTTCTACTGACTTTGGGCCTCATTTTTCTTCTTTCTCTAGTTTCGTTAATTGTGAATTTAGACTGTTTATATGGGTTTCTTCTTTCCTGAAGTAGGCCTGTATTGCAGTATACTTCCCTTTTAGCACGGCCTTCGTTGTGTCCCACAGATTTTTGCTGTTGAATTATTGTTGTCATTTATCTCCATATATTGCTTGATCTCTGTTTTTATTTGGTCATTGATCCATTGGTTATTAGGAGCATGTTGTGAAGCCTCCATGTGTTTGTGGGATTTTTCATTTTCTTTGTGTAATTTATTTCTAGTTTCATACCTTTGTGGTCTGAGATGCCGGTTGGTACAATTTCAGTCTTTTTAAATTTACCAGGGCTCTTTTTGTGGCCTAGTATATGATCTATTCTTGAAAATGTTCCATGTGCACTTGAGAAGAATGTGTATTCTGCTGCTTTTGTGTGTAGAGTTCTCCATCTTTCTAATGTGTTCTTATTTTCTCCTGGTTGATCTGTCCTTTGGAGTGAGTGGAGTGTTGAAGTCTCCCAGAATGAATGTATTCCATTCTATTTCCCCTTTTAATTCTGTTAGTATTTGTTTCACTTATGTAGGTGCTCCTGTGTTGGGGGCATAGATATTTATAGTGGTTATATCTTCTTGCTGGATTGACTCCTTTATCATTATGTAATGTCCTTCTTTGTCTCTTGTGACTTTCTTTGCTTTGAAGTCTATTTTGTCTGATACAAGTACTGGAACTCCTGCTTTTTTCTCCCTATTAGTTGCATGAAATACCTTTTCCCATCCCTTCGCTTTTAGTCCTTGTATGTCTTTGGGTTTAAAGTGAGTCTCTTGTAGGCAGCATATTGATGGGTCTTGTTTTTTTATCCATTCAGTGACTCTATATCTTTTGATTGGTACATTCAGGCCATTTACATTTAGGGTGATTATCGATAAGTATGTACTTACTGCCATTGCAGGCTTTAGATTTGTGGTTATCAAAGGTTCAAGGTTAACTTCATTACTATTGAAGAGTTTAATTTAACTCACTTAGTATGCTATTACAAACACAATCTAAAGGTTCTTTTTTTTCTCCTCTTTTTTCTTCCTCCTCCATTCTTTACATATTAGGTATCATATTCTGTACTCTTTGTCTATCCCTTGACTGACTTTGGGAGTAGTTGATTTACTTTTGCATTTGCTTAGTAATTAACTGTTCTACTTTCTTTACTGTTGTTTTATTACCTGTGGTGACATCTATTAAACTTAGGAACACTTCCATCAATAGCAGTCCCTCCAAAATACAGTGTGAGAGGGTTTGTGGGAGGTAAATTCTCTCAGCTTTTGCTTATCTGGAAATTGTTTAATCCCTCCTTCAAATTTAATAGATAATCTTGCGAGATAAAGTATTCTTGGTTTGAGGCCCTTCTGCTTCATTGCATTAAATATATCATACCACTCCTTTCTGGTCTGTAAAGTTCCTGTTGAGAAGTCTGATGATAACCTGATGGGCTTTCCTTTGTATGTGATCTTGTTTCTCTCTCTGGCTGCTTTTTATAGTCTGTCTTTATCCTTGATCTTTGCCATTTTAATTATGATATGTCTTGGTGTTGTCTTCCTTGGGTCCCTTGTTTTGGGAGATCTGTGCACCTCCATGGCCTGAGAGACTATCTCCTTCCCCATACTGGGGAAGTTTTCAGCAGTTACCTCCTCAAAGACACTTTCTATCCCTTTTTCTCTCTCTTCTTTTTCTGCTACCCCTATAATACAAGTATTGTTTCCTTTGGATTGGTCACACAGTTCTCTCAATATTCTTTTATTCTTAGAGATCCTTTTTTCTCTCTGTGCCTCAGCTTCTTTGTATTCCTCTTCTCTAATTTCTATTTCATTTATCTTCTCCTCCACTATATCTAATCTGCTTTTAAAACCTTCCATTGTATGTTTCATTAAAGAACTAGATGTCAGCAGCAGTGCTTATCTGGGGGAGACATTATGCCTGCTACAGGTCCTCATTGGCTCCCCAAACGGCTGGTCAAACATCATCATTACAGCGGTCAACTTCCAAAACGAAAATGAAAACCATCCCTCCCTCGGCACCCAACATCCCTAACTACTTCACTTAAAGAAAGAAGGGGAGAGCTCCCAGCTGTGCCCTAAGTTTTGCCCTGAGGTTTTTCCGATCTTTTCACCTTTCTTCCTATATTCTGGTGCTGTAACTTTCTCCTTCATTTTCAACCAAACTTTTCCTAAAACCTCACTACCCTGTTGCTTCTGAAAATGTATTACATTATAAAAAACAGCCTGAGTTCCTCAAAATATATTACCTGAGCTAGGGCCCTGCCGGTCTGCAAGGGATCCCTAAGGCCGGTGAGACAGGGACCATGGGTGTAGTCAGAGTAGGGTGAGGACCTCCGGAAAAAGCAAGGTGGGATATTTACAGTCAGAGCAATATAACAATGTGCAAAGACATCCCTATCAAAACTCTCTGTTAACCATTATGCAAAGTGAAGGTCATGCTAATTATCTAGGGTAAAGATCCCAGACTAGGAATATAGACATCTTCAGTGAGATCAGTTAAAGCTCAAAAGGCCAGGAGCAACTTGGCCTGGCATGTTTAAGTGTTCCACAAGTAAAGAAGGGTATCTCATCATACCCCATGACTTCACTGTAAACAGCCCTAGCAAAGAGACAACAACCCAGCCCACCTTGGGGCAGGGCAGGTGATACAAGTCCACACCCTAAGCCCTTTATCAGTTCTCAAAAATCCTCAACTGCCTATAAATCCCCTAGACAATGCACCAGGAGTCCTGTCCTTTCACTTTATCTCTAAATAAAAGCCTCTATCTTGCTCTCCTACCTTGAGTGGTTGTGAAGCTCATTCTTCGGCTCCGTGAACCCCAGCATCACAGGTACTGGCCTTGGAGGCCCGGGAGGGAGGCATAAACAGCCAAGGAGACAGAAAACCAGTGCTGCCTCTCTCTCACTCTCATACCTCACGTCACCCTGATTGGCCCCGGAGGATGACTGGTTAGCCACAGATGGGTAAGATTCCTCAAGGGAGGAACAACCTAAGACAGGCACAGTCGCAGAGGGGCCATCAGGAGAGAACTTGGGTGCCAACAGAAGTGAGGCACAGATACTCATCTCCCCCGACTTTGCAGAGGCCTGAATTTTCACCATCTCCCAGAGAAGTCTCCTCCTCCTGTGGCTGCTTTGCTGCCCATGCTCAACTCAGATTGAGAACCAGGCTGTGCTTATAATCCCTCTTTTCTATTTTACTATGGGAAATTAATCTTTCACTACGGGAACTTAAGGGAAGTGCTATATTAAAAACAGGATATTTAAGGAAAGACCTTCTATAATTTCTATTATATCTATTATGTTCTTTTTTTTTTTTTTTTTTAGGATAGCAAGGCAGAGGCTTTTATTTAGAGATAAAGTGAGAAGACAGAGCTCCTGGCTCACGCCAGGAGGGGACAAGAGAGATGTTGGTCATGTAGGGGATTTATAGGCAGTTGAGGATTTGGGAGAACTGATAAAGGGCTTAAGGTGTGGACTTGTTAAAAGTGGTCTTAGGATGTTTGTCCTTGATGAGACATTAAGTCCCTTTTAGCATGCTAAAGTGAATCTTACACATGATTACAAACGTTTAACATAATAAAAACATGGGCTACTTTATCTGGGGAATATCAACTGATCTCACTGAAGAATGACTCTAGAGCTTAATGTTTAACACAGAGTTTTGGTAGGGGGTAGTTACATTTCTCCGACTGTAAATATCCTGCCTTGCTTTTTCTGGAGGCCCTCATCCTATTCCTACTACACCCACGGTCCCTGTCTCATTCCCCCCTCTGCAGATAAGAGACCCTTAGCTGCTGCTAGGGAAAGGGGTCAATGACCACTCTGGCTGCTTCATGCTGAGAAGGGGCACAGTAAAGGGTGCAGGTAGGTCTCAATCACTAGTTAGTTGAGAGGGCCTCAGAAGATGGGCACTTCTATTCTGGGTTCTATTACTATTTGCAGTTTTATGGCTTCTGTAGATTTGGGTGAATTCCTCTCTTCTTGAGGTCCCCAAGACATTCTGAGGTTCCTGCACCTGCCAGTAAGTGACCTTCCTTACTTACCTGGTAAGGCTGTCTGGAACCCTGTAAGCAAGGTACCAGGCCATTTCTTCCACGGGGCTTTGTTGCCTCTATAAAGTCAATCTTAGTTTCTTAAAGCTGTCTATTCATATCTGAGTTTATGCATGTGTCTCTCAGGTATGACATTCTAGTCAAAGCCTTGGTAATATAACCAGTGTTTTTAATTGGTCCTGTTACAAGGAAAGCAGATTCTTATTAAGCTTATGCAAATAAACAGACTGCCATAAAATATAAAAATATTCAGTGAGACTTTTAAATTCTGGAGGGATCAGGTAAAAAAATGTTTCAGTTCAATAAACGTATTGTCATATACTAAACTGTTGTCAGCTTAAGCGAAAAAGTTTAGAACACTTTATCAGCAACATTTGAAACAAAAAGTCATAAAATTGTTTTCCTTAGTTTTACTTAATCTTATGTAACTTATACTTGTTCTGCTGAAACCTAATTCTTTACTAGTTTAGAATACTTGCTCTGCTGGAATTGAGTTCTCTACTAGTTTAGGAGTAATAAAACAGTGACTATAAATGACAAAAGTCTTACAAATGACAATGGTTAAAGATCTGATGAGAGCTTACTATAAGACAGTTGACATAAGGAAATTTGGATAATTCTGTAACATAAAACATCCAGTAACAAAGTTTAGCATCATTCCCTTTGACAATGCTTTCCAGGTAATTAAGCAGGTAATTGTATATCAGATAAATAAGCCAAATTAGCCAAATATTTCCCCAGTGAGAAAAAATTCCTCTGACATGCTCCACAGGCCCTCTGGAAAATATCAGTTAACTAGAGGTAAAAGCACCTTTTTGAATTTGATTTTGGGAAGCTGTCAGAAGAAAGTTTTTAAGGTACTTGCCTAAATAGCCTAAATAGGTCATAGGTCACTATGAAACAATATTTATCTGTTTAACCAGAATGACCAAGAAGTTTAAAGGCAAATACAGAAGGTTACACAGTTGTTAGCAAAACTTAGCTTTTAGTCCTTTTAATATTAAGATCTTATTTTCTTAAGTACTTTGACAACTCATTGAGACTTTAAGCATGAGAAACTGTTTTGATAAAGCAATTAGAAAACCCTTTGCAATCTTTTAATATTAATGGTAGACTAATAAACCTTTGTCCTTTTAACAAACAGAAAAAAAATCTAGTTTTGCTGTTTACTTCATATTAAGACTCATTTGCTTTAATTTCACATAGCATGACCATATTAAATTCTTCCACAAACTTTCTACAACCTTCTTTTTACATTCAGAGTTTTCCCTGTTTAAATAAACAGCTGTACTTTAGAACAAAGTTACCATCTTTTATCAAGAGCCATCTTTAGCATGCAGAAATGTTTTCCTTCTTATTTTAAGTAGTTTTAATAACTTAAAACCATTAGGAATCTTAATTTTTAGTGAACACTGTGAAGTAGGCTATTGTAAGCCATCACACTAGTGTTCTTTAGATTGATAAGTGTATGAACACATTTTATAATTTTTGGAACCGTGTGCTTTATAGCACAATCTCTCACTAAGCACAAAATATGTCTACTTAACTTAGCAAAACTTTAAGGTTTTAGGTTACCACAAAGATTCTCAGGCTGTTTGTAGATATACACCCTGTAACACACTATTATTAGTAAGATGTTTACTTGCTATACTTAGTTTACTCGTTTTTAACAACCATGCTAGATTACTTACAAAACCCTTTACCTAGCATTAGACAATGTCAAGCCTCTTTTTAAGCATTTTTCTTGAAAGATTTAACAGATAACATCAACTTAAATGACTTTAGGTAAACTTAGGCAGCTGATAACCATGAGGACATGTCCACTTCAGTTCAACTTAAATTAGCATTAATGCTTAATATTTTCTATTATAATTTTCTGGAAGTTTTAGAATGCCTAATTTTTACAAGTGCTTGTTTTTAAATTAATTTTATTAATACTGTCCGGAGGTAGAAAGATATTTTTCATTTTCACACTTAGACATACAAACATACAGATTGTGACGTAATGACTACAGTTAGCAATATTTTTCATAAAAAAACATATACACAGACATATAAATTGATACAAAGATTTGAGTTACTAATATCTGCCTTCTTTCTTTTTAGCTTATTTGATTAAAAGTATATCAGTTTTCAAGAACACACTCTAAAGGTGAGCAATTTACATAACTGGGTTAAGGTCTAGATGGCCCAGAAAAACAGGGCCAGTGAAGCCTCTGAACTGATAAGGACTGTCTGTGTCCAGGGGACTGGAAATGAAATACAAGTACAATTCCAGCACCAGTCATTTAAAGCCAGGCTGTATTGCAGAAGATTAATTTCTTCAGTCTCAGGGAGTCTAGTTTAAAAACCTCCCAATTTTTGAAGATAATGATGAACCCAATAAGTAGAATAGATTTTCACCAAAAAAAAGTTTAGAAAACTAGTTCCATATTGCAACAGTTCATGGGACTTTTGACTATTTTCCTTCCTTGTGGCAAAATAAATGTAGCTGCATAACCTTATTATATTGTATACTTCTCTCAGGGGTCAAGCCTTGCTAATCAGAGAGTTTGTATTGAGACCAGGCTTGTGTGCAGAAGATAAGGCACTTCTTTTTCAGGGTCTGGGGATCAGATTGCTCCCATTTCTTCAGAATGCATGCCAGACGGGTGTCTGGCTTTAAGAGGAAGTTCCCATCTGGAAGAGAGAGAAAGACAGGTGTTTGACATCTGGTTGGCCTTTTCTGTGAGGGCATCCCCTCACCTTGGAGCCTGGGTGACAGTGGTCAATCACCTCCTGTGCCAGGCCTACTGGACTCAACCACTCTTTACCAGTGTGGCCTGTACCTTTCCTTGATTTCCCTCTTGCCTTCCCACTAAGCAAGAGTTGCTTCAGAGCTCTGGATTTAGTGAGGACCTCACCAGCATGCTCTTACTTAACCCCTTCTGGGAGTGCTGATCCAGACACTAGTTTTTCTGCCCGAGCATAGTACACTCGAGATTATTCCTTGAGAGGCCCCTGCCTGTCCGATAAGTGCAGGGACTGTGTGACCTCTCACTGCCAGAGCCGTGGTAAGTAAGAGTTACAAGCCCATTTTGCTTCCCTGGGGGCTGCAGATAAGGAAATGCCATGGCCCCAAGATGACTGCCTCTAAGAAAGAGAGGTCAGTAGAACAGAGCTATTTACGTTGGGCTCAAGGTTTCAGCTTGACTACTTCACAGACTTCATTTACATTACACAGGAGAAAGTGGCACAGCCCTAAGAGGATGGCTTTGAATGAGGAGCAGGGGAACTTTTTTTCTAAGGCCAGAAATAGAATTTAGACAGAGGCTACTATGGGCAGTTATGGAGGGGGGTGTCTGTATTCTTAAACATCAGTTTCTTCCACTGCCTGGGAATTATCCTGCTAGTCACCCACTGTAAGAAAGAAACCTGATCTGTGAGACAAGAGGTCAGGGGTCACCTGTGACTCTTGCATAGGCAGCAGCCTAGCTGGAGGCTCACTCAACGCCATCAGATCATTCAGTCAGAGCCGAGATCCAGGACTACTGTCTACTAGTCTGGTCTGCCCTCAGAGTCTGCAGATTAGGATAGGAAAATAGGAAATCGGCTCAGCCACTTCCCAACATTCCCATCTGGAGGCAGAGGATCAAGGAGTGGCAGACACCAGGAAACCTTTCACCGGAGACTTAAGACTGGTAGCTGACGCTAATCATCTTTTAAGTGGCTAACGAGTGCCCAGACGCATTTTTATGAGATAAAGAGTACAGCATTTAGTCAGGAATAAGAACGAAGCGTGGACCACCTACCTTGCGGTGGTGAGCATTGGGTTCATGAAATTGATGAAGTTAGAAGAGAGTTAGGAATGCTCCCGGCCTCACTCAGAGGCCAGGGTGGCCTGAAGAAGCAGGTTGGAAGTCAGAGAAAGAGAGACACTACTCATGGATACCCAGTCGGGCTGTCGAGGTCTGATTCCAGACATTTGGACCTTTGAGAAGCCACTGAAGTGTAGCCTCAGCCTAGGCCCTCACAGTTGCCCACAGCCTTCCTCAGTCCCTTGCATCCGAGGAGATGCCTCTAAAATGGAATCCTGGCCTCCACTCAGGTGACTTTCCCAGCTCCTAAGGAAGATGGGGGAATCCACTGAGGAAGACGCAGGGGAACCTGTCACTCGAGACTTAGAGATCAGCAGCCGGGCTAGTCCCATTTAAGTGGCTGATGAGCGCCCGATGTTGTGTGCCATAGACGGCTTCCTTCTGTAAGGACAGTCAAAGAAAAAGGCAGGCTCAGATGCTGATACTCACCTCTGAAGTTATCCCAGACGAGCCCCCAAAAATGATGCTGGAGTTCTTGTTTGCAGAGTTGAAGAAGGAACTTAGCAAACACTCAAGTTAGGAGAGCAAGGCGTAGGCTTTTATTTAGAGATAAAGTAAGAAGACAGAGCCTCCTGGCTTACACCAGGAGGGAACAAAAGGGTACGACCTTCATTTTTAATAAAGTAAAAAGGGAGAGATGTGGAGGGCCAGGTGTGATGTCACCCTGGAAGTGACATCACCAGATCTGGGCACCGGGGAGTGATATCACCAGAAACAGGTGACTACACTGGATATGAGATCAGTCCAGAAGTGACATCATTATGAGCTTGTGTATATAAGTGGTGCTCAGAAAATAAACTGCATCACTTGTCTGCCATCAGCAGGCAGTGAACCTCCAGATCCCAGCTTTGGTTTCTGTGTCTTTTTTGTATCTTTCTCTGTTTTTTTTTTTTTTATTTTATTATCATTAATTTACAATTACATGTGCAATATTACGATTATTAAACTACCCCTTCATCAGGTCCCCCCCACCAACCCCATTACAGTCACTGTCCATCAGCGTAGTGAGATGCTATAGAATCACTACTTGTCTTCTCTGAGTTGTACTGCCCTCCCCGTGCCCCCCCAACATTACATCTGCTAATCGTAATGCCCCTTTTTCCCTCTTATCCCTCCCTTCCCGCCCATTTTCCCCAGTCCCTTTCCCTTTGGTAACTATTAGTCCGTTCTTGGGTTCTGTGAGTCTGCTGCTGTTTTGTTCCTTCAGTATTTTTTCTTTGTTCTTATACTCCACATATGAGTGAAATCATTTGATACTTGTCTTTTTCGGCTTGGCTTATTTCACTGAGCATAATACCCTCTAGCTCCATCCATGTTGTTGCAAATGGTAGGATTTGTTTTCTTCTTATGGCTGAATAATATTCCATTGTGTATATGTACCACATCTTCTTTATCCATTCATCTACTGATGGACACTTAGGTTGCTTCCATTTCTTGGCTATTGTAAATAGTGCTGCAATAAACATATGCATCTGTCCTTTTCAAATTGGGCTGCTGCATTCTTAGGGTAAATTCCTAGGAGTGGAATTCCTGGGTCAAATGGTATTTCTATTTTGAGTTTTTTGAGGAACCTCCATACTGCTTTCCACAATGGTTGAACTAATTTGCAGTCCCACCAGCAGTGTAGGAGGGTTCCCTTTTCTCCACATCCTCGCCAACATTTGTTGTTTGTGTTTTGGATGTTGGCCATCCTCACTGGTGTGAGGTGATATCTCATTGTGGTTTTAATCTGCATTTCTCTGATGATTAGCGATGTGGAGCATCTTTTCATGTGCCTGTTGGCCATCTGAATTTCTTCTTTGGAGAAGTGTCTATTCATGTCCTCTGCCCATTTCTTAATTGGATTATTTGCTTTCTGTTTGTTAAGGTGCATGAGTTCTTTATATATTTTGGATGTCAACCCTTTATCAGATACGTTTTATATGAATATATTCTCCCATACTGTAGGATGTCTTTTTGTTCTACTGATGGTGTCCTTTGCTGTACAGAAGCTTTTCAGCTTGATATAGTCCCACTTGTTCATGTTTTGCTTTTGTTTCCCTTGCCCGGGGAGACATGTTCATGAAGAAGTTGCTCATGTTTATGTCCAAGAGATTTTTGCCTATGTTTTTTTTAAGAGTTTTATGGTTTCATGACTTACATTCAGGTCTTTGATCCACCTTGAGTTTACCTTTGTGTATGGGGCTAGACAGTAGTCCAGTTTCATTCTCTTACATGTAGCTGTCCAGTTTTGGAAAAACACCAGCTGCTGAAGAGGCTGTCATCTCCCAATTGTATATCCAAGGCACTTTTATCAAATATTAATTGACTGTATATGTTTGGGTTAATGTTTGGATTTTCTATTCTGTTCCACTGGTCTGTGGGTCTGTTTTTGTGCCAATACCAAATTGTCTTGATTACTGTGGCTTTGTAGTAGAGCTTGAAGTCAGGGAGTGTAATTCCCCCTGTTTTATTCCTCCTTCTCAGGATTGCTTTGGCTATTCGGGGTCTTTTGTGGTTCCATATGAATTTTAGAATTATTTGTTCCAGTTCATTGAAGAAAGCTGTTGGTAATTTGATAGGGATTGCATTGAATCTGTAGATTGCTTTAGGTAGTATAGCCATTTTGACAATATTTATTCTTCCTAGCCAAGAGCATGGGATGCATTTCCATTTGTTAGTGTCCTCTTTAATTTCTCTTAGGAGTGTCTTGTAGTTTTCAGAGTACAGGTCTTTCACTTCCTTCGTTAGGTTTATTCCTAGGTATTTTATTCTTTTTGATGCAATTGTGAATGGAATTGTTTTTCTGATTTCTCTTTCTGTTAGTTCATCATTAGTGTATAGGAAAGCAACAGATTTCTGTGTGTTAATTTTGTATCCTGCAACTTTGCTGAATTCAGATATTAGTTCTAGTAGTTTTGGAATGGAGTCTTTAGGGTTTTTTATGTACAGTATCATGTCATCTGCAAATAGTGACAATTTGACTTCTTCTTTACCAATCTGGATGCCTTGTATGTCTTTGTTTTGTCTGATTGCTGTGGCTAGGACCTCCAGTACTATGTTGAATAACAGTGGAGAGAGTGGGCATCCCTGTCTTGTTCCCGATCTTAGATGAAAAGCTTTCAGCGTCTCGCCGTTAAGTATGATGTTAGCTGTGGGTTTGTCATATATAGCCTTTATGATGTTGAGGTACTTGCCGTCTATACCCATTTTGTTGAGAGTTTTAATCAGGAATGGATGCTGAATTTTGTCAAATGCTTTTTCAGCATCTATGGAGATGATCATGTGGTTTTTGTTCTTCTTTTTGTTGATGTGGTGGATGATGTTGATGGATTTTCGAATGTTGTACCATCCTTGCATCCCTGGGATGAATCCCACTTGATCATGGTGTATGATCCTCTTGATGTATTTTTGAATTCGGTTTGCTAATATTTTGTTGAGTATTTTTGCATCTACGTTCATCAGGGATATTGGTCTGTAATTTTCCTTTTTGGTGAGGTCTTTTCCAGGTTTTGGTATTAAGAGTGATGGTGGCTTCATAGAATGAGTTTGGAAGTATTCCCTCCTCTTCTATTTTTTGGAAAACTTTAAGGAGAATCGGTGTTATTTCTTCTCTATATGTCTGGTAGAATTCAGAGGTGTATCCATCAGGCCCAGGGGTTTTGTTCTTGGGTAGTTTTTTGATTACCAATTCGATTTCGTCACTGGTGATTGGTCTGTTTAGTTTTTCTGTTTTTTGCTTGGTCACTCTTGGAAGGTTGTATTTTTCTAAGAAGTTGTCCATTTCTTCTATGTTTTCCAGCTTGTTAGCATATAGATTCTCATAATATTCTCTTATGATTCTTTGTATTTCTGTGGGGTCCGTCGTGATTTTTCCTTTCTCATTTCTGATTGTGTTTATGTGTGTAGATTCTCTTTTTCTCTTAATGAATCTGGCTAGGGGTTTATCTATTTTGTTTATTTTTTCAAAGAACCAGCTCTTGGTTTTATTGATTTTTTCTATTGTTTTATTCTTCTCAATTTTATTTATTTCTTCTCTAATCTTTATTATGTCCCTCCTTCTGGTGACTTTGGGCCTCATTTGTTCTTCTTTTTCCAATTTCAGTAATTGTGTCTTTAGACTATTCATTTGGGAATGTTCTTCCTTCTTTAAATAGGCCTGGATTGCAATATACTTTCCTCTTAGAACTGCCTTTGCTGCGTCCCTCAGAAGTTGTGGCTTTGTGTTGTTGTTGTCATTAGTCTCCATATAGTCTTTGATTTCTGTTTTGATTTGGTCGGTAACCCATTGATTAATTAGGAGAGTGTTGTTATGTCTCCATGTATTTGTGAGCCTTTTTGATTTCTTTCTAAAATTTATTTCTAGTTTTATAACTTGGTGATCTGAGAAGTTGGTTGGTAGGATTTCAATATTTTTGAAATTACTGAGGTTCTTTTTGTGGCCTAGTATGTGGTCTATTCTGGAAAATGTTCCATGTGCACTTGAGAAGAATGTGTATCCTGTTGCTTTTGGGTGTAGAGTTCTGTAGGTGTCTGTTAGGTCCATCTGTTCTAGTGTGTTGTTCAGTGCCTCTGCGTCTTTACTTATTTTCTGTCTGGTTAATCTGTCCTCTGGAATAAGTGGTGTGTTGAAGTCTCCTAAGATGAATGCATTGCTGTCTATTTCCTCCTTTAATTCTGTTAGTATTTGTCTCACATATGCTGGCTCTCCTGTGTTGGGTGCATATATATTTATAATGGTTATATCTTCTTGTTGGACTGACCCCTTTATCATTATGTAATGTCCTTCTTTATCTTTTGCTACTTTCTTCGTTTTGAAGTTGATTTTGTCTGATACAAGTACTGCAACACCTGCTTTTTTCTCTTTGTTGTTTGCATGAAATATCTTTTTCCATCGCTTCACTTTTAGTCGGTGTATATCTTTGGATTTGAGGTGAGTTTCTTGTAGGCAGCATATAGATGGGTCTTGCTTTTTATCCATTCTGTTACTCTGTGTCTTTTGATTGGTGCATTCAGTCCATTTACATTTAGGGTGATTATTGATAGGTATGTACCTATTGCCATTGCTGGCTTTAGATTCGTGGTTACCAAGGGTTCAAGGGTTGCTTCTTTACTATCTAACAATCTAACTTAACTTTCTTGTTAAGTTATTGTAAACACAGTCTGATGTTTCTTTCTTTCTCTCCCTTCTTATTCCTCCTCCTCCATTCTTTCTATAATAGGTGTTTTATTCTTTGCCTTTAGTTGGTATTTGGATGGTCTGCTTTCTTTGCTATGATTTTATTTTCTCTGGTGACATCTTTTTAGCCTTAGGTGTGCTTCCATCTAGAGCAGTCCATTTAAGATATCCTGTAGTGGTGGTTTATGAGAGGCAAACTCTCTCAACTTTCATTTGTCTGGGAATTGTTTAATCCCTCCATCATATTTAAATGATAATCGTGCTGGATTCAATATTCTTGGTTCGAGGCCCTTCTGTTTCATAACGTTAAATATATCATGCCATTCTCTTCTGGCCTGTAAGGTTTCTGTTGAGAAGTCTGATGATAGTCTGATGGGTTTTCCTTTGTAGGTGATCTTTTTTCTCTCTCTAGCTGCCTTTAATACCCTGTCTTTATCTTTGATCTTTGCCATCTTAATTATTATGTGTCTTGGTGTTGTCTTCCTTGGGTCCCTTGTGTTGGGAGATCTATGAGCTTTGGTGGACTGCGAGACTGCTTCCTTCCCCAGCGAGGGAAAGTTTTCAGCAATTATTTCTTCAAAGACACTTTCTATCCCTTTTTCTCTCTCTTCTTCCTCTGGTACTCCTATAATGCGAATATTGTTCCGTTTGGATTGGTCACACAGTTCTCTTAATATTCTTTCATTCCTAGAAATCCTTTTATCTCTCTCTGCCTCAGCTGCTCTGTACTCCTGTTCTCTGTTTTCTATTCCATTAACAGTCTCTTGCATCTCATCCATTCTGCTGTTAAGCCCGTCGATCGCTTGTCTGATTTCTGTATTGTCTTTCCTCAGTTCCCTCACTTCCTCCCTCAGCTCTTACACATTTCTCTGTAGGTCCATCAGCATGGTTATGACTTTTATTCTGAATTCTTTTTCAGGAAGGCTGTGCATTTCCATCCCTTCAGACTCCCTCTCTGGGGTTGTCTGGTTGATTTTGGTCTGAACCATATTCCTCTGTCTTTTCATGGCTATATAATTGGTCACTGATAGTTGCCACGTATGTCAGCTGGGCTCTTTAAGACTTTAAAAAGAGAAGAAAAAAAAAAGAAAGAAAGAAAGGAAAAAAGAAAAAAGAAAGAAAAGAACAAAACAAAACAAAAAAAAACAAAAAAAAGCCCACAGGACGTAGATTCTGTGGGAATGCTCTAGGTGGCGCTGTTGCCCCACTATTCCACAGCTGTGACTGTGCCGCTCTGCAGGGCCCTTTATCGCTCTGGCAGGGGTGGGATCGAATAGGAGGCTGTTGATCTCAGTGAGAAGTGTAAGTATGGCTGCGCTTCCTCAGTCGCCAGCTAAGGCGTCTGAAACTCCCCAGGACTCCCAGCCTGCTGGGCTGAGTGTACTGGGGCGATCCGGCTCCTCCGCTGGGCTGCTGTCTCTTTAAGACCGCTGAAGAAAGCGCGCGCTTTTTTTTTTCCTTCCCGGGAGCCGGCTGCAAGCACCCTGGCGCATTCCCCGCTCAGATCCTGCCGCTCTGTCTCTCCAATCTCCGCTGCACTGCGCAATGTGGGTCAGCGCTCCCCGCGCAGATCCCCGGGGCTGGCTACTTCGCGGGGTGTGCTTCCACTCCCTCCCGGCTCTGAATCCTCTCCTCCCGCCGGTGCGCTGGGGTGGGGGAGGGCTCGGGTCCCGCCGGGTCGCGGCTCCGTATCTTACCCGCCTCTTGGGGTGCCGAGTCCTCTCGGGTGTAGCTGCACGCTGTGCGCTTTCCTGTGTATTCTCGTCTCTCTTTTAGGAATAGATGTATTTTCTGTGTTTTCGTAGATAAATATAGTGTTGGGAGGAGATTTCTGCCGCCCTGCTCACACCGCCATCTTCCTGGAAGTCCTGTTTTTCTCTGTTTTCTTAAAGTCTTCATCTGCTCGCCTCAGGTTCAGCTGATTTGTGGAGCTGGTCTCTGCAAGAATGAGCATATGAACAATGATCATGCAATACAGCAAATGTTATATAGATATTATATTAAATGTTATATAGATATATATTAAATGTTATATATTGGAGAACTTTTGTTCCCTCCTGGTGTAAGCCATGGAAATCTTTGTAGAAATTGCAACATTTGAGCAGTCTTGAATATTTTAGGCAAATGATCAGGATGAGTCCCAGCAATGTGAAGAGAATTTACCAAGGCAGGTGATCATGAGAGAGCATGGTGTACTGGGGGACCATCAGGTAAGTATATATGGGTCTTGTCTAAAGAGACTTGCTACAGGTAAATTTGAAGAGAGATGAAGGGTTAGGTCACAAGACTTTGTACTTAGAATTGGTGCAGAGGAACCATTAACTTCAACAAGAGGGGAAAGGAAATGAAAATCCATTGAATCCATTTTATTCCTCGTGTAGTATTTACCTCCAAAATAGCAAGAAGAGAAATACACGCTTGTCTTTTCATGAAAACCAGGATCTATGTTGCCCAAAACCATAGGATATGAAGGAAAGTGTATGGAGGAAAGAATAATGAATTAGCAGATCAAGATCAATCCTAAGTATCTGCAGAGAGAGACACCGATAAGTGAAATCCAGTATGCCCCCAGAATATATGGACAACTGAAGAATGGAGAACATCACAAAAAGCTGAAATAAGGTGGAGGAGCCTGAAAATGAGATAGTATTATCCCCTCTGCTCACCTAACAGAGGTAAAAATATGTGTACACAATAACTTATACATTAATGTATATAGTAGAAAAATGTCTTACCAATTGATGAATGGGTAAATAAAATGATATTCAATCAATGGAATTGATTTGGCAATGAGAAGTACAGTACATATTACAATGTGGATGAAATTTGAAAACATGCTAAATGACAGAAATCAGTCACAAAAGACTAGAGTCTTTTGTATGACTCAAATTTATATGAAATGTCCAGAATACGCAAATGTATAGAAACAGAAAATAGGTTAGTAGTTGCCTAGGGCTGGAGAAAGGGAATGGTTTGGGGGAATAGGGAATGACTGTTAATGAGTTTAGAGTTTCTCTTGAGGGTGATGAAAATGCTGTAAAATTGATAGTGGTGATGGTTTCTTGGTGAATATACTAAAACCCATTGAACTGTGCACTTTAAATGGGTATAGGGTATATGAAGTATATCTGAATTCTAAAAGACAGTAAAGAAGTAAATACAGTACAAGAAAGATTCTCAGATACCAAGACTCCAAATGGGTTCCAAGACTCCAGATGGAAAAAACCCACTGAGTATTCAGCACAAGGAATAAAAAAAAGAAGAAAAAAAAATCCCCAAATCAGCCCCATCAAGGCATATTGCTGAGAAATGTTTGATAAAGAGAAGTTTCTATAAGTTTCCACCAGGGAAAAAAAATTATTAAAAGGGGGGATTGGAATGATATCAAACTACTAAACAACAATCCTGAATCTAGAAGTCTCTGAAACCATATAACCAGGAAATTCTCAGTATAAATTATTTGCAACCTAGAATTCTATACCCAGCCAAACTATCAAGCAAGTATGAGGTTAGCCAAAAAAATTACCTCCAAAACACCCTGTTTGGAGACACCACTAGATGATGTGCTCAACTGCAAAGAATAAACCAAAAAAGAAGCAACCATGAGATCTAGGAAAGAGAGGCTCCAAGATGGAGAGCAGCAAACTCAAGTTCACAGGCACTGTTCAGCAGATCTGGAGAAGAGGAGGCCACTCAGACCAGGTTGGAATACAGATATATAGAACTCCAAATGTATCCACAAGAGATATTTTCAGGAGGAAAAAATATAACTGGCAACATGAAGGATAATTTAAACTACCAAGAGAATTGTGTAAAAGAGGTATTTTATAGTACTCAGATGTTCAAAGAAATAAATATCAAGCATTTATCTTACTACACTGATGGACAGTGACTCCAATGGGGAATGGGGGGGACTTGAGAATATGGGTGAACATATTAACCACAATGTTTTTCATGTGAAACCTTCATAAGAGTGTAAATCCATGATAGCTTAATAAAAACATCAAGCATTTGTGCACTAGGGTAAAAGCAGAAAGTTATGCAAGAATTGTAATCATAGTTACAAATGGACTCCACAGTGAACAATATTTTTAGAGACATAATGAACATTCTAAATCTGAATTCAGTAAAAAATTGGAACAGTTACATTGGGAGGGTAAGAGGAATGGGAATTAATCAGTACAGTACAGGCATTGGACAGTCAGAACGCATAGTGGTCAAAGCACTGGAGCAGGGTTCTGGATGTCCCCTTAACTGCTGGATCTGGGGAAGTTCAGGGTGTCCCAGGACAAGAACTGGAGCAGCCAGGGTGGCAGAGATGGGACACTGAGGAAGCTTCTGTACCAACCAGTACAGAAGTTCATTTTGCCAAATTGAAACAACTCAGAAGGTTATATAACTGTGATCATCTGAATAGCAGCCATGAAATGGGAATGGTGGTGAGTGACTTCTTCACCACAACTAAAAGTCAGTGCATTATCTACAAATTAGCTCAATCAAGAGATAACACAATGTGGATATTATTCAGTAAATATCAGGAAAAAACAACCGAAAGAATGGGAAGTGGTTAATTTTGTGGATTAACCTAGCTGGGGGAAGTCGGCCAAAGGGCTGAAACCTTTTGTTATAAGCCTTCTAGATTTGATTCTTTAAATTGTGTGCCTATACTGCTTAGGTAAAAATATGTTTGATTTTTGAGTGATTTTAAAACTGCTCAATACAAATGAATATGAATTAACTTTGACTCTATCTTCCATCCTTCATATCATTGAGAATTAAGAAACAAATTATACCCCAGAGGCTTTCTCAGGGTTTCAGTTCCATTATCTGAGTATATTTCAGATAAGACTTGTAGTCTGTTTTTAGCTGAAACTTGGAGTTTTTTTCCCTTCCCCCTAACCACTTGTTTTACAAATAGATTCCATTATCAAGACTTTGTGTACAACAGTGAAGAAAAAAATATCTTTTTAGAGAACCACTGAAGGGTTTGTGGAGATTTTATAGGAAAGGATTTGAGGAAATTAATAAATTCATTTGAAGCTGCAGAGATGAAGAGTTCTGTAATAATCTATTGCTGTATCTCCACACTGACCTTGTGGGGTCAGTACCTTGTGGGGCTCCTCATTAATATTTGTGGAATGAATGAATGATTTCATACTGCAATTTTCTAATTTATCAGTTCCCTAGATCACAATCTCAGGCATTATTAACTTGTGGCATTCATATTTATTATTAAGTGAGCTTAGAAGGTGGGCTTACAATGGTGGGAGGAGGTGGGTAGAATTTCAAGGACAGAGCAAATCACTGGGAAGCTCACCTGAATTAGAATTCTAGAATCTCCTGGCTACCAAAGCTGAAATCTAGTCCCTGTATCCCTGAGGTCATCAGAACAGAGGATGGCATTCACACCCTCAAACTGGCTCCCTGGCCTAGCAGATGTGTTTGCCCTCCAGCCCTCTTTTTCTCT
This sequence comes from Smutsia gigantea, assembly GCA_032199065.1. Taxonomy (NCBI): domain Eukaryota; kingdom Metazoa; phylum Chordata; class Mammalia; order Pholidota; family Manidae; genus Smutsia; species Smutsia gigantea. The sequence goes on along the minus strand of JAVSCE010014451.1, from coordinate 93,819 downwards.
GGTCACATTCCTTTGATTTCTTGGTGGCCTGGGGTAGCCAGATATCCTGCTGGCTGACCCCCACAGACTAGCCTCATCCAGAGAATGGCTCCATGCCTATGGGTTCATACCTAGTGATGGATTTTAAGGCCTCCATTCCTGCCCACATGTGCGGCTCTGTGGCCCACATCTTCCTCCATGATGACACTGCAGCTCTCTGTCCATTTCTGTCTGCCCCAGGTGTCACCTTGATGGGAAATCCCTCCGAGCCCCTCTTCACTAGTTTGTAATTGTCTGAGATGAGCATTTCTTTCTTTTTGCTCTTTCAAACTCTTCTGAGGCTTAGTTCCAACATGAACTCAGTGTTACCCTCCCTGCTCAGGGTTCTTGCTGCCCACATCACCCAACAGCTCCCGAGCCCTCCCACCCCTGCCCTCTATAGCACCAGCTGGTTCATTGGCTTTTTTCCAGGTTCAAGCTCCCATGTTCCTTTGTTCCTCCATTTGAAACTCCTTTTCCTGTGAGCTATTGTATAGCTGAGCATCTCCTCTAGAAAAGTAAGTAGGAAAAGGAGAAGAGAGGAGCCTTTGGCCTATGTATCTTGCTTCATTTCCCTTCCTGATTTAAAAAAAAAGAGGGTGGGGAAAAGGTTAAAGTAAGTGTGGGTATGAATTCTTACTGATTTGTAATATTCTACATATGCCATGTCTGCCCACCTCTGATCCTGTGAGAGTACAGACGTTAGGGGATGACAGTGGCAGAATAATAACATTTGGTCAATATGTAGGACACCTCTGCTCCAGGTCCTGGGAATCCCAGCCCCAGAGCTTCATGATCTTATCAAATCACATGCCAAACAATATTTTTAAATAATTGTTCATAATTATGTCATCTTTTATTCCACAAATGCTTGATGAATCCAAACAGTGTGTCAAGGTATATGGATACACATGTGTAAGGCACCGACCCTGCCCACAAGAAACATGCCATTGGTCATGAGAGGTGTCAGCTGAGGCAGCTGGGAATCAATAGAGTGGCAAAGCGGGTGTAAGGGAAACGCCCAGGAGTGAGCAAACCTGTGCTGCTGCTGGAGTTCCTGGTTCCCAGAGGGAACAAGAGAGTGAAACTCATGGGTTTTGAGACTTTTGTGGAATTAGCAGCTTGCAAGAAAATGTTTTGTCTGGTATCGGAAACTGATGGAGCGCAAAGTGATTTCCGTAATTTACTGGCAAATCTTAATACTTACTGCAATTTCTCTGTTTTAAGTCCAACCCAGGAATTATTCTCTTAAAGGAAATGATCAGGTTTGACAAGTGGGTGCTTCTTCAGAAATACCCCTTCCTAAAACGAGCCCTCATTTCTTTTCTCTTTCACACTCAAAGGAAACAACAGTTCAGAAATATAAATAAGTGTTGTATTCTCGCTGCCTGGGTGATGGGCTCTGTGACCCTCCAGCCCACCGCCCAGCACTCCCAGGCTTGCCATCCCCGAAACAAGGGAACTAACGTGCTGGGCTCTTCCTCCCCACCCTCAGCTGTGATCCCAGTCAGAGAGAGAGACGGGGAGCAAGTGGAGATGTGGCAACAAGGGACCATGATCAAGTTGAGCCTCTGTCATCTGTGAAGGTGTCACGCTCTGGAGAGTTCACCAAATCCGATAAATGATGTGGTTGCCTTCACTATTTCATACATCAGAAGAGAGCCTCAGAATTCTCAGAAACCATTTTTCCTCTTAAAACTCTTTTCTTACCTCCCTATGAACCTGATGTGAAAAATTGTTTAAACAAACCCACTATGTCAGATTTGTCATGAGGTCACAATATATTCTACTTTTGGTAGTTCAAGATAAAAGATTACAAAAAGAAAAGGAAGAGATTAAGTAAAGCCGTGACTAACAAAATAAAAGTGAAAGGCCATTAATAAATAGTGTGGATTATAGAACTGGTTAAAGCCACGTATTTTTTAAACAAGCAGATGAAGAATCCACTATATGCCCAGAATTGTATAAAAATACTTCCCTATAAATGTTTAAGTAGAATCTTATCAATTTATTTATTGAAGGTAATAGGAATAAAATACTGGTGGTTATGTGTTGAGTGCTTATGTGTCAGGAACATGCTAAGAACTTCTCATGCATGATCTCATTTAACCCTCAAAACAATCCATGATGTAGAGGCTGTTATCTCCCTTCTCAGGATGCGGAGACAGGTGAGAGACAGTACACACATGCCCATCCGTCTCCCCAAGGGTCTGCAGACTGCGTAGCTGGGCAGCGTGGTCTGACTCCAAGCACGTGATACACAGTAAACGCCCCTGCTCTGGGCCTCCTGTCCTTGCCATTACACCACTGCCTCATGGTTCTTTATTTTTAAATATGGCAACATATGCTGACAAAAGACATTTCTAATTTTCTCAGGAATTAATAAATTATTATTAGTTAATTATTCCCACGTAATATAATAGTAGCATCTAAGACATTGTCCAAAGGGGTTAAATGCTGTTGACTATCTTAAGGAGATTCGATACAGTCGTCCCCCCTTATCCGTGGTTTTGCTTTCCGCTGTTTCACTTTCCCACGGTCAACCCCAGCCTAGAAGCAGGTCCTCCTCCTGACATGTCATCAGAAAGTCAATAGTAGCCTAAGGCTACATCACAACACCTACATCATTCACCTCACTTCGTCTCAACACGTAGGCATTTTATCTCACATTTACCACAAGAGGAGGTAGGCTGGTAAGTACAGTAAGATATTTTGAGAGAGAGACCACAGGGCTTTTATTACAAGATATTATTATAATTGTTATAATTATTATAATTGGTCTTTTTCATTATTAGTTATTGTTAATCTCTTACTGTGTCTAACTTATAAAATCAAACTTTATCATAGGTATGTACACAGAGGAAAAACCAGTATATATAGGGTTTGGTGCTATGTGGTTTCAGGAGTCCATTGGGGATCTTAGACCACAGCCCCTGTGGACAAGGGGGAACTGCTGTGTGTCCTTTAGCTCTTAATTGCTTGGGAAATGTGAATCGCCATAGCCAACCATTCCTTCATTGTGGGAAGCTAACAGTCCTGTGCATTCAGGATTACAGTCATAAAAAATTTTGAATCGGCAAACTGAATTAATAAGATTTCAAAGCAACTTCCAGACAGTTGAGTCATCAAGTTTTTCAGAGAGTATGCGCCACACACTTAATTCATCGTCCTTTTTGTTTGGTGGCATGTGTGGGATATTAATCTAAATGATAAAAGACATGATTTTAGTTGACTGCTGCTCAAACTTTTGTCTTCCAAATATATGTACTGTCTGTTACAAGTAAAAAGTTTTGAAAACACTGAACTGACTTACTTTCATTTCCCCAGTTAAACCTTGTTCCTTCCTGGCCTCCCATGTCTAAAGCTGAGTGCACAGGATGGCTGCCCCTCAGTAGTGAGGAGGAGAGCGAGGAACAGAGGGCGATGGAACGGCTGAGTCTCAAGGCAAGTCCTGAAAACCGTATATATATGTATATGTGTATATATATATAATTTTTTTTTTTTAATAGAGGAAAGGAGTTTCTAGATTCCATTAGCCTCCATGTAGCACATTAAGAGCCAGGTCTGGTAGACTATAAACACAATCAAGGAGAAAAGGGAGACCTTTGTCCCTCTGCCCCTGGTAAACTGTGAGAAAACAAAGAGGCTGGAGCTGGCAGACTCAGAGCCCCACCTCTCCTCTCTGGGGACTGGTCCCAGACTACTGCGGAATGAAGAGACTCTGGGAGGACACATCCTGGAAGCACACCCCCTGTACCCCGCACTGAGCCACAGTCAGACAGGAGGGTGACATCGATGCTGTGCTGGTGTTCCACGATTCAGCCCCCGACCTGCCTTAGCTCTGTGGCTTCACAGGGATCCCTACATGCCACACAGGATTGTGGATGAGCTGATGGAGGTGGCTAGCAGCCTGTTGGGGACATCCTACATTGGTCTGGACATTGAGGAGGTCCTTGGGGATAATACAGTGTTACTAGGAACTGAGCTTGAGCTACGCAGTCAGGGATGGCTGCAAACCTGGACCAAATCCCACGACCACATATCAGATCTACCCAGATATCAGGTGGAGAAGGGCATCACCACGGAAACCAGAAGGTACAAAGACCTGAACTGATGGCTCTGCAGACCCTTCTGCCCCTTACCCCCAGATGCAGTCTCAGTAAGGATCAAGCAAATCTGAAAGTCAGCCCAGAGTTACCTCCTAAAATATTTAAGCTAATTGGATCGAGCTGGATTTTCTGAGCTGGATGGATGCTAGTATTTGTTTTTAACTCCTACACCCCAGCAAAATAACAGTTGGTGAGGGAAACCTGATCCCTTTGTTTTCTTCCAGATGGTAAACCACCTGTCGCAATACCACTTATTTAATAGTGTGTCTCTTCCCCCACTGATCTGAGAACCACATTTTTCATTTAATAAAATTTAATATATATTTGGGTCTATTTCTGTTCTGGTTCTATTCTTATGCCCATACCAAACTGCTTCAAGTTTTATAGCTTATGACATATTTATTTTCTGTTAAGACTATTCCTCTGCCCCTTACTATTACTTCTACAGAAAGTTCCAGGCTCCTTTTGCTTATTTCCCCATGTTAACTTTAGCATCAAATGCTAAAAAAACATCCAGTTGGTAGTTTTTTGGGATTGCAATAATTTTATAGCTTATTTTTAATGGTGATGGGCAGGTTAATTTTTATCCAAGAACTTGGTATAGGCTAGTTTTTTTAAAAGGCCTATTGTTACCACGACTGTTTAATAAGTTTCTTAGCATTTGGTCTAGTAAAGTATCTTGAAGCCACTTTGGAAGATTGTGTACTCCTCTCCTGTTTTCAGGAATGATAGGCTTTTGGTTTTGGTTATCAATTGCTGTATAACACATCATCCCCCAAATAGTGACTTAAAACAACTGTGGTCATTTGCCCACAGTTCTGCAATCTGAGCTGGGCTCAGCTGATGGTTCTTCTATTCTTGCTGGTTGTCACTCATGTGGCTGCTGCATTCAGTGGGCGGGTTGGCTGGGGCTGGGTTCAGCAGGGACACAGGATGGATGCGTTTCTCTCTCTTTCCAAGTGACCCCTCCACGTGATTTCTCCAGCAGAGTAGCTGGACTTCTTACATGGTAGCTCAGGACTCCCCAGACCACAAAAGCAGAAACTGCCAGGTCTTCTTGGGCATAAGCCTGGAACTGGCACATAACTTTGACTATATTCTATTATTTAAAGCAGGTCACAGGCCCACTCAGATTCAAGAAGGGCTGGGGATGGGGGCTACACAAGGGCATGAATACTGGGAGGCATGGTTCACTGCAGGCCACCGCATGTATGAGTTGCCACAATAGTCTTAAAAACTTCCAGTAGCCCCTGCATCCTCAGTATGTAACACCATGCTTGGCTCACAGTAGATTTCCAGTAAACATCTGTTGAATGACTACTATCGAAGCCTCTGGCTACTGCTGCACATATTAGCAGCACCCAAAATGTAGAAGTTCAGGATCTAGAGGCAAAGTCTGAACAACTACCTGCAAAGTCACATGTGTAGCGGCAACATTCATTTACTGCTTTGATGTGAGAGGGCCATTTGCACACCTGCCAGACCCCATCCTACTTCTCAGAAGGCATTGCCTATTATATCCTTCCCAAGAATCTGTTCAAAACACACATTAAACTAATAAATAAGTTGCAACATTTACATTCTGTGAAAACAAAGGGGAAGTTCTTTAAGGACAGTCATTACTGTAGAGGGAGGCCAAGAGGTTTCATTGTTCTAGTTAGTCAGGGAAGACTTCCTGGAAGAGGTAGTTTCAGTAACCCTTTGAGTGACGGGCGAAGATAGAGGTTGATTGGGGATATTCTGGGCAAGTGGTATGGCCTTAAAAAAAAATCAACACAGAATAAGATGGATGAAAGGGGTAGTGAATAACTGTTTGCAAAGAATGGAGGGCCTGTCTGTGGAGATGTTTGACAGACTAGTCCAGGCACTTTCTGCAAAAACATGGCAGTGCATGGCTTTTGCAAATGTTAGGCAGTTACTGAGTCTGAGACTCCTCCAGAAGGAGAGCACTTTGGCACTGTCACTTCACTGCTGGCGCTCCCACCCCCTCAGACTTCCCAGTTATTCTAGAGGGGTTCAGATTGAGGCACGGGATGAACATGGCTGTACCTCTCAGGTTCACAGGAACCAGCGTGCAGTGATGTACAGCCTCAACAACACCTCATTTAAAAGTGTTTCCTTAAAAAGAAACAAGGAAACCAGGAGGAGACAACCTGGGGAAGCTCAGCTACCTAGAGCTCCAATCCATGTTCAGCCCCTATGAAGCCCGAGCTCCTTGAAGAACATGGTCCCAGGGCGCACCCCTACCAGGGAGCATTGTGCGCGGGGCTATGTGGGGTCCCTCAGACTGTTCTTTGTGACCATCACCATCCCTTCCCTGATGGACAAGGAGAGAAGTTACTGGAAAATGGGCAGGAGGCTTGCATTGCTCCCTGCTTGATCCACCACCAGTGAGTAACCAGCAAATTCCTGGAACTGCCTCTACGGTTTGTGGCTCTTATTAGGAACCATACTCTTGAGTCAGACAGCCAGTAAGGCTTACTAAATATTTTCCACATGTGGAATCCTACACCAGGCTTCCTGAGGAGGCACATAAAGTCAGAAGTGAAAGGAAGCCCATATATATAGCCATCTGATCTAGCTCCGTGCTGTCAGGAAGGAGGATGCCAAATAACCACATCAACGAGAAGAGCAGGTTGAAGGTGCAGTGGTTCAGTTCTGTGGAAGATTCTTAGGCAGAGGAGAGAGACCAATGCTTCTCTGACTCTGCTGGGTAGAGAACAGGAGGAAATGGGTTTGAAGAACAGCATGTGGAACTGAAAATAAACTGAAGAACTGCTGACCATCAGCATAAAGTCCTGGAACACAGGGTGGTACAAATACTTCATTAAACAAAACAAAACAAAACCATCAGGTATAGTCTTGCCCAAACACAAACGAAAAAGATCTAGAACAATCTCTCCAAGGTCCTTCTGACTTATCAGCAGTTGTCACTGGGTAAAGGGATTATGGATGGTAACAACAGTATAGTTACTTTAACTATTTATTAATTAAAACATTTATATATATTATTAAATATATAGAATTAACTATCAATAATTATTGATATTTTCTAATTTTCTATAATGTATTTCATTTTTATAGTAAGGTGAGAGTCTTCTTAAAGAAATTTCTCCTACTGTGACTTAAATTATCATTTAATTTTTAACAAAGACTGGAATTGCCTGGTGTATGAAATTTCACCCATGTGAGATATAAAAGTTCACAGCTACTTTTATGTTAGATAAATGTTATGAAGCTTTCCTGTAATACTTTACTTTAAAAATAACATCAGCTATTTTCTAGACTTTTTTTAAGTTCTTTTATATTATACAGGCTACTGAAACTATCATCTAGCTTGAAAAAACAAAAGTTCAAAACTCAGTGGAGCGTTGTCCACTTCCATTCAAAAACAAGTCATTTTTTAAATACTTTTTCAGTTGTTTTCCTATTGAGAGAATAGTTCATTTCCCACATTCAACTGGCATGTATAGGGAAATCACTTGATAACATGAGGTTATCAGTTTTCTAAATAATTCATTCTTCTAATCTGTTGTATAGGTGATACTCTGTTCAATAAATTGGTGGTTTGCCTAACAGACCACATTTGGTGATCTGAACCTTTGACATGGAATTCTAACAATGTTCACTATGTGAGCTAGAATATTAATAAAGGAGAGACACTTTGCCTGTAAGTCGAGAAATAGATGTGTTGTCAGGCAGCTGTGTCTGGGGAGGTCTCTCCCTGTGCACTAGGTGAAACCTCAACCTGCATGGGGGAGAGACAAAGATTTAACACAAGGAATGTCTTGATCCTGTTCTTCTCCAAGATAGTGGTTATCCTTAAGCAGTCAAGTACTTGACTCTAATCGAGACAGAGTTCTTGAACAGGTTGATGAGTGTAGGTAAGGAAAGAATTCATTTAAGTGAGAGTCGTAATGAACGGCCCCAGCCATGCAGGCAGCAGAAAACAAGGAAGAACACAGGGAGGAAAGGGAAGTTCATTGAACTGGCTGACATAGGGCAAATCCCTCGCCAACTCTTGAAGCCAGAGTCACCTAGCGTACGGTGTCTGCTTGAATCTGTGCAGTGTGGGAAATAAGCCCCTATCACCCCAGGATTTGGGGAAGCTGCAGAACACTGGATGGAGTGAGATTATGTTCTGAGAACTTCCCAAAGACAAAGAAAGGAGATTTTCAGACAGGCTACTAAAGAGCACGATCACACAGCGGTAGTCCTATCAGGGTCACCCAGGTGACGGGAACTTGCAAGCCCAAATCAGAGATCTCAGTAGCCCTTCCCTGCTTGCCTGGAGTAGAAGAGAGAGAGGGAAGACTTGTGTTTAAGTCTAGAAAATAGAATGAAATAGCAAAGTAATAGATGCTTACCACTGGAAGAGCAGACAGAGACAAAGCATAGTAAATTGAGCAGTGAGAAGTCTTTCATTTAAGGCAAAAAGCACACACTTGAAGAAAGGGGAGTACAGGCAACTTCAGAAAGGAGGTGAACTTAAGGGCTTAGGATTCTGTCTTTTAAGGCTTTCAAGAGTGGGGCAAAGGGCAAGGTGGGGTGGGGTCGCATAGGTTTGACATGCGGTCTCATGTCTATCTCCATCCAGTGAGACCGTTATGTCACCATCCACAGTCAGTCCTCTAGATATCCTGTAAGATAAACCTAACACAGGAATTTCTTGATCCTGTTCTTCTCCAAGATAGCAATTATCCTTAAGCAGTGGTGACATATCATTTAGGACTGCTTGCACTGCCTTAGGATGTGGTCAGTTATTGGCTGATTACGATAAAAAATTTTAGGAATCTTACCTCCTAACTCCCTGGCTTTTAAAATGGAATATTAGCCTTAAGGTGGAGTCCTTCCTGTTCTTACTATACTATTTATATCTTGGCATTTTTCATCACAGGCAGGAAAAATTAATCATGATTCTTGTCCCATGTCCCTGCCCTACTTCAGGTGTAAAGAAACAACCAGACAGTCCTGGTCCAAACCACTGATGTGAGGCTACCCAGTAGTTTCCCAGATGTCTGCATTATGACACCAAGCCAGGCACCATCATATGGCAGATGCTATAGGGTAACAGAAAAAGTCAATCACTTCTACTTGCAATGGTTAAGAATGTCTCCATACAGGGAGCATTTGAAGCACATTTAAAGCATAAGAAGGATTTGGTTGACAAAGAGCATCCAAGGCAAAGGGAAAGGCAAAAGTGAGGAGGCGGGGACCAGCTTCCTGGGGAACAGCAAGGCACTGACATAGCTGGATGAGTTAAACACAAGTACATCCTACAGGCTTTAAGTGTTGGGCTAAGGTCAGAAAATGGGGAGTTGTTGGAGGTTTTTGACTTACTACCTTGTCTAATTGCTGGTAGCAATGTGCCAGGCAGAGACACACAAAGAGAATTACCCAGAGATGCATTCCTGGCTTCTCTACTCAGATGCGTCAGCAGGGGTCACTACATGTATGTTTTTACTACATATTTAAAAATAAAAACAAAAACCAGAAATAAGAGAAAAAAGCAATAGATTTGAATAATTGTTAAAATCTTAACTGCATGTTTTTAAAAGTGCCATTAGGGAGAAAGGGAACTATTTAATCTGATACTCTAAAACTCAGGGAAATGCACATCAAGACCACAATAAGATAACCTTTCTATCTACTAGACAGGCAAAAATTACCATGTCTGCTAATGACTGATAGGACAATGAGACAAAAATCAGCAGGGATATAGGAGAATTCAACGCCATCAACCAACATGATCAAACAGATATTTGAAGAACACTCCACCTAACAGCAACAGAATTCCCATTCATTTCAAGGGCCCATGAAACATAAGTCAATACAGACTATATCCTGGGCCACAAAACAAACCTCAACAAACTAAAAAGAATTACAATCATACAGAGTGTATTCTCTGACCATATGGAATCAAAATAGAAATCAGTAACAGAAAGATAACAACAAAGTCTTCAAACACTTGGACTAAACTCCCTTCTAAGTAACCCATCGTGAAATAGGAAATTTCAAAGGAAATTTAAAAAATACCTTGAACCAAATGAAAATGTAAGTATGATATCTAAAAATTTGCACTACAACTGACACAGTGCCAAGAGGGAAGTTTATAGTACCAAATGTCTGGAGCTTTCACCTCAAGATTTAGAAAAGAAGAGAAAAATAAGCCACAAGTGAGCAGAAAGAAGGAAATAATAAAAATCAATGAAATTAAGAACAAAAAGAGAAAAACCACTGAAACAATGAGCTGATTTTTTTAAAAAGGTCAACAAAATTGACAAATCTGTAGTGACACTGACAAAAAAAAGAGAGAAGAGATGACCAAAATCAGGAATGAAATGGGACTACCACCAGAGAGCCTCCAGGCATCCAAAAAATAACACAGGGATGCTATGAGCAATTATACACACACAGATTTGACAACTTACATGAATGGGCCAATTGTTAGAAAAACATGAACTCCCACAACTCACCCAATATGAAATAGATCATTTTAATAGCCTGATAACTACTAAAGGAATTGACTTCAGAATTTTAAAATTCCCCCAAAAAGAAATCTCCACATCTAATGCAGTTTCACTGGAAAATTCTACTAGGTTAAAGCAGAATTAACACCAATTCTGTACAATCTCTTCCAGAAAATAGAAGAGGGGACATTTCCTATTTCATTTTATGAAGCTGGGATTACCCTGATACCAAAACCAGACAAAGTCAGTACAAAATTAAGAAAAAAGCAGACCAAAAGCCTTCATGAATAGAAAAACTTTATGCAATATTACTAAATAGAATTCAGTAATGTATAAAAAGAATTATACATGATGACCAAATAGTGTTTATTACAAAGATACAAGGCAGGTTTAATATTTGAAAATCAATCCATATAACAGATTATTAACAGACTAAAACCATAACACCCTGTTAACAAACAAAAAAACAAACCTCACACGATCATATCAATTGATGCAGAAAAATCACTTGGCAAAATTCAACAATGATTCCTGACTTAAAAAAAAAACTCCCAGGAAAACAGAAATAAGGGGGAACTTCCTCAGTATTATAAAGAACATCTACAAAACCTACAGCTAACATTTTTAACAATGAAGACTCAGTGCCTTCCCCTCTAAGATCTGGAACAAGGCAAGAAGGTTTGTTCTCATGGATCCTATTCAACATAGTGCTGGAAATTCTAGTCAGTGCAGTAAGGTAAGAAAAGAAAATAAAAAGTATACAGATCAGAAAGGAAGAAATGAAACTGCCCGTATTTGCAAATGACATGATTGCCTACCATAGAAAATCCCAAAAAATCTACAAAAAATTCCTAAAAGTAATAGGTGAGTTCCGCAAGTTCAGAGGACACAAGATAAACTTACAAAAATCAAATGAAAAAGGACACCTAAATTAAAAATATAATGTCATTTCTAATCACTCAAAAAAAGTTAGGTGTTACTCTAACAAAACATGTACAGGACTTGCATGCTAAAAGCTACAAAATGTTTATGAAAGAAAAAAAATCTAAATAGGCAAAGTGTGCTCATGGATTGGGAGACTCCTCAAATTTATATATATAGGTTTAATACAATTCCTATCAAAATCCCAGCAAGATTTTTTTGTAGATATACACAAGGTTATTCTAAAATTTATATGGAAAGACAAAGGAATCAGAATAGCTAAAGCAAACTTGAAGAAGGAAGTGGGAGGAATCTGTCTATCAAATTTTGAGACTATAATATATAGCTATAGAAATCAAGGCCATGTGCTATTGACAGAGATAGACACATACATAAATAGAAAAGAATAGAGAACTTAGAAATAGAACCACACAAATAAGCCCATCTGACTTTTGACAGTGACGCAAAAGGAATTCAGTAGAGGAAAGATAGGCTTTTCAACAATGGTGCTGGATCAATTGGACATCTATAGATTGAAAAAGAAAAATGAATATCAACCTAAGATTCATGCCCAACAGAGAAATGAACTTAACATGGATCACACACTTAAATGTACAATATAAAACCATGAAACATTTATGGAGAAAGTAGGAAAGAATCTTCAGGATCTAGGGCTAGTCAAAGAGTTCTTAGACTTGGTATCAAAAGCACAGGGCATAAAAAGAAAAATTGGAAAACCAGACTTCATCAAAGTTAAAATTTTTGTTCTGCAAAAGACCCTGTTAAAAGGATGAAAAGACAAGCTACAGAATAGGCGAAAATATATGCAAACCACACACTTGACAAAGGGCTAGTACAGGCATACCTCGGAGGTACCCAGGTTCAGTTCCAGGTTACCACAGTAAAGCAAATATCACAATAGAGCTAGTCAAGTGAATTTTTTGGTGTGCTAGAGCATATAAAAGTTATGCTTACACTATAGTCTATTAGGCATGCAACAGCATTATGTCTAAAAAGAACCATATACGTATCTTAATTTAAAAACAGTTTATTGTTAAAAATTGCTAACCATCATCTGGGGTTTTAGTGAGTGGTAATCTTTGCTGATGGAGGGACTTGCCTCAGTGTTGATGGCTGCTGACTGATCGGGGTGGTGATTGCTGAGGGCTAGGGGGGCTGTGGCAACTTCTTAAAATAAGACAACAATGAAGTTTGCGCCACTGATGGACCCTTCCCTTCACAGACGATTTCTTTGTAGTGATCTCTGTTTGATAGCATTTTACCCGCAGCAGAACTGCTTTCAAAATTGGAGTCAGTCCTCTCAATCCCTGCCACTGCTTTGTCAACTAAATTTAAGGAATATTCCAAATCTTTTGTTGTCATTTCAACAGTCTCACAGCATCTTCATCAAGAATAGATTCCATTTCAAGAAACCACTTTCTCTGCTCATTCATAAGAAGCAACTCCTCATCTGTTCAAGGTTCATCACGAGATGGCAGCACTTCAGTCTCATCTTGAGGCTCCCCTTCTAATTTTAGTTCTCTTGCTATTTCCACCGTATCTGCAGTTACTTTCTCCACTGAAGGCTTGAATTCCTCCATGTCATCCATGTGGGTCAACATCCTCTTCATGTTGATATTTTGACCTGTTCCCATTAATCTGTAATGGTCTTAAGGGCATCTAGAATGGTGACTCCTTTCTAGAAGGCTCTCAATGTATTTGCCCAGATCCATCAGAGAAATCACTATCTATAGCAGCTATATAGCCTTGTGAGATGTATTTTTTCAATCATAAGGCTTTAAAAATCAAAAGTACTGTACTCCTTGAACCATAGACTGCAGAATGGATGCTGTGTTAGTTAGCAAGAGTGAAAACAACATTAATCTTATTGTCTATCACAGCTCATGAGTGACCAGGTACATTGTCAATGAGCAGTAATATTTTGAAAGGAATCTTTTTTCTGAGCAGTAGATCTCAACAGAGGGCTTAAAAAATTCAGTAAACCATGTTCTAAACAGATGTGCTGTCATCCAGGCTTTGGTTCCATTTCTAGAGCACAGGTAGAGGAGATTTAGCCTCGTTCTTTTTTTTTTTAGATATTTTTTAAGTTTATTTTGATATCATTAATCTACAATTAAATGAGTAATATTATGGTGATTACACTACCCCCTTCATCAGGTCCCCCCCAACCCCATTACAGTCACTGTCCATCAGTGTAGTGAGATGCCATAGAGTCACTACTTGTCCTCTCTGGGTTGTACAGCCCTCCCCGTGCCCCTCCTAACATTACATCTGCTAATCGTAATGTCCCTTCTTCCCCCTTGCCCCTCCCTTCCCACCCATCCTCCCCAGTCCCTTTCCCTTTGGTAACTATTAGTCCGTTCTTGGGTTCTGTGAGTCTGCTGCTGTTTTGTTCCTTCAGTTTTTTTTTTCTTAGTTCTTATACTCCACATATGAGTGAAATCATTTGGTACTTGTCTTTTTCAGCTTGGCTTATTTCACTGAGCATAATACCCTCTAGCTCCATCCATGTTGTTGCAAATGGTAGCATTTGTTTTCTTCTTATGGCTGAATAATATTCCATTGTGTATATGTACCACCTCTTCTTTATCCATTCATCTACTGATGGACACTTAGGTTGCTTCCATTTCTTGGCTATTGTAAATAGTGCTGCGATAAACATAGGGGTGCATCTGCCTTTTTCAAACTGGGCTGCTGCATTCTTAAGGTAAATTCCTAGGAGTGGAATTCCTGGGTCAAATGGTATTTCTATTTTGAGTTTTTTGAGGAACCTCCATACTGCTTTCCACAATGGTTGAACTAATTTGCATTCCCACCAGCAGTGTAGGAGGGTTCCCTTTTCTCCACATCTTCGCCAACATTTGTTGTTGTTTGTGTTTTGGATGTTGGCCATCCTCACTGGTGTGAGGTGGTATCTCATTGTGGTTTTAATCTGGATTTCTCTGATGATTAGTGATGTGGAGCATCTTTTCATGTGCCTGTTGGCCATCTGAATTTCTTCTTTGGAGAAGTGTCTATTCATGTCCTCTGCCCATTTCTTAATTGGATTATTTGCTTTTTGTTTGTTGAGGTGCATGAGTCCTTTATATATTTTGGATGTCAACCCCTTATCAGATACGTCATTTATGAATATATTCTCCCATACTGTAGGAAGTCTTTTTGTTCTACTGATGGTGTCCTTTGCTGTACAGAAGCTTTTCAGCTTGATATAGTCCCACTTGTTCATTTTTGCTTTTGTTTCCCTTGCCTGGGGAGATATGTTCATGAAGAAGTCATTCATGTTTATGTCCAAGAGATTTTTGCCTATGTTTTTTTCTAAGAGTTTTATGGTTTCATGACTTACATTCAGGTCTTTGATCCACCTTGAGTTTACCTTTGTGTATGGGGCTAGACAGTAGTCCAATTTCATTCTCTTACATGTAGCTGTCCAGTTTTTCCAACACCAGCTGCTGAAGAGGCCGTCATCTCCCCAATGTATATCCAAGGCTTCCTTATCAAATATTAATTGACTGTATGTGTTTGGGTTGATGTTTGGATTTTCTATTCTGTTCCACTGATCTGTGGGTCTGTTTTTGTGCCAATACCAAATTGTCTTGATTACTGTTAGCCTCGTTCTTAAGTCCTCTTAATTTTCAGAATGGTCAATGAGCATTGGTTTCAACTTAAAGTCACCAGCTGCATTAATCGCTAACAAGAGAGTCAGCCTATCCTTTGAGCTTTGAAGCCAGGCACTGACTTCTCTTTAGCTCCGAAAGTCCTAGCTGACATCTTCTTCCAATAGAAGGCTGTCTTATCTACATTGAAAATCTATTGTTTAGTGTAGCCACCTTCATAAATGATCCCTGCCGGCTCTTCTGGATAACTTGTCATGGCTTCTCCATCATCACTTGCTGCCTCACCTGCATTTTGATGTTATGGAGATGGCTTCTTTCCTTAAACCTCCAGAACCAACCTCTCCTAGGTTCCAACTTTCCTTCTGAAGTTTCATCACCCTTTTCATCCTTCATAGAATGAAGAGGCTTTGACTTAAGGGAATATTTGGCTGTTTAATCTTCTATCTAGGCACTAAAACGTTGTCCATATCAGCAATAAGGTGCTTCACTTTCTTATCATTCCTGTGTTCAGTGGAGGAGCACTTTTAATTTCCTTCAAGAACTTTCCCTTTGCATTGACAACTTGGCTAACTATTGGCACAAGAGGCTTCACTTTCAGCCTATCTCAGCTTTCGGCATGTCTTCCTCACTAAGCTTAACCATTTCTAGCTTTTGATTTAAAGTGAGAGACATGTGACACTTCCTTTCACATGAACACTTAGAGGACATTGTAGGATTGTTAATTGGCCTAATTTCAATATTGTTGTGTCTCAGGGACTAGGGGGGCCTGAGGAGAGGGTGAAAGACAGGGGAATGGCAAGTCAGTGGAGCAGCCAGAACACACATTTATCAATTAAATTTTCCATCTTGTATGGGCACAGTTCATGGTCCCCCAAAACAATTACAATAGTACATAGTAACATCAAAGATCACTGAACATAGATCACCATAACAAAGATAGTAATAATGAAAAAGTTTGAAAGATTGTAGGAATTACCAAGATGTGACACAGAGACATGAAGTGAGCAAATGTTGTTTGAAAAATCCCACCAATAGACTTACTCAATATAAGCTTGCCACAAATTTTCAATTTCTGAAAAATGCAGTATCTGCAAAATGCAATAAAGTGAAAGGTAGTAAGAAGAGGTATACCTGTATATAAATAACTTTCAAAACCACAGCAAAACAACAAACAATCCAATTATAAAACAGATAAAAGACATAAAGAGATATTTCACTGAATAGCATATATGGATGACTAATAAACACATGAAAAGTTCAGAATCATTAGCTTTTAGGGAAATGCAAATTTAAACCACAGTGAGATCACTATACACCTATAAGAATGGCTAAAATAAAAAATAGTGACAACACCAAATGCTGGAGAACATGACAAGAAATGGTATCATTCATACATAGCAGGTGGGAATTTAAAATGGTTCAGCCACTCTGGAAAATGCTTGGGCAGTTTCTTTAAAAATTAAACATTCAAATATCATACACCCAGCAGTTGCACTCCTGGACATCTTCCCAGGGAAATGAAGACTTATGTTCATACAAAATCCTGTACACAAATGTTTATAGCAACTTTATTCATAATAGCCAAGAAATGGAAACTATCCAGATGCCCTTCATGGTTAAATGGTTAAACAAACTGTGGTACATCCATACCATAGAATGCTGCTCAGGAAAAAAGACAGAAATCAATCTGGATGAATCTCCAGAGAACTAAGCTGAGTGAAAGAAAAAGTCAATCTCAAAAGGTTATGTATTGTATAACAGCATTCATATAATAATCTTGAAATAACAAAATTTTAGAAGTGGAGAATAGATTGGTGGTTGCCGGTGTTTAAGGAGGGGTGGGCCACATATAGCATAACTGTGGTGGTGACTACAAAAGGTATTGGCAACACTCACAATCCTTGCGGTAATGGAAATGTTCTGTATTTGCCTATATCAATGTCAGTATCTGGTTGTTACATTGTACTATAATTGTGCAAGATTTTACCACTGAGGGAAAACTGGGTAAAGGGCCCATGGGATATCATTACAAGTGAATCTACAAATATCTCAAAATAAAAATTTAATGAAAAAGAATCAACAAGATGGTAACACAAAATTTAGGATAGTGTATGGGGAAAGGGATGGAGTAGGGGAATATTAATGAATAAATAATACATAATAAAGAGATCCTTCATGAACCAATGATGACAGAGTATAAGGAACCAGGAATGAAGGCTCATCCAGCTCTGTGTGCCTGATGTCTATCACAGGCAAACAGCACACCGGCTCAGCTCCACTTGAGAAGCAGACTTTGGGCTGCTCTCTCACATAAACCTAAGGCTCTTTCTGCCCAAAACGAGTCAAGAGCACAAGCAACTGTCAAGAGAGAAAAGAGATTTCTTGAGACAGCCCCAGTCACCCATTTTGAGTGTCAGGGGGAATACCAAAGCTATTATTTTCCTTCTAATGAGATCCACTGAACTTCCAGTGGGAGTTTCATAGTTTATTGATTGAGCAGATGTGTGCCCAGTGTTGTAACCCCAGCTCTGGGCTAGACACAATAAAAAGTTGGCGATGTCTCCAAGGAAATTACAAATTAATTGTAGATAGCAGTAGGGCCTATAGGAAATGAGTGAAATTATTTTTAAAGTGAGTCACAAATGTCTTATTCACTGTTTTAAAGAGAATAATGAGCAATTTCTTTAGATACTAAGCTCTTATAATTCCCATGGTATGATGTAATAAATGGCTGCCCCAGATGCTAGCATTGCACAACTAGTTAAAACACTGCTTTATAAGAAGTCTTTCGATAGGAAACAAAACTGGGAAAAAGGAAAAATGAATTACTTAAATTTTGTGTGAAGTATGCTACCATGGTGCTTACGTCTTAATGACTCACATCTGCTTGGATATGTGCTAGACGTTCTCTGGGGGCAACTCTTCTAACCCAGTTGCTACTTGCTCCAGTGTGAATGTTATGTATTAATAAATTAAACCTTTAGTAAGTGCATGCTGTGCCTGAGTTTGAAGGCTAACTCTGCCCCTTTTCTGGGAAACCTGGGCAAGTTCCTAAGCTCTCTCTCTGCATACCAAACTCCTCCTTTCTAGCGCTGGTTATTCCTACACATGAAACACTGGTTTGGGGACTGGGGCCAGGATGATGAATAAGACATTGCTTTTGCCCTCCCTCATGGGGTTACTGATCTAATATGGGAGATGGACATGTACATGAGGAATAGGGCACTAAAATGCATAAGAACCAGGAAGACATACACCCAACCAGGGACTGGAATTGGGACTGATGATCACCCTTACTCTATCTGTAATGGTGGGACCCCCTTTTTATGATGAAAGTAACTTAATGTAGTATATAAATAAAAACGTAAAAATTTTTCATAAGGAAGTAGAATAGTGGGGGAAGAAGGATGTGTAGTTAATTGTCAAGGAAAATCTTTATGGAGGGAGAGACGCTTAAGCTGCATCTTGAAAGAGGAGCAGATGGTCATCGAGGTGAGTTAGGGATGGGCAGGGGGTATGTGTGGACAAAAGAAGAGCAAAGCAGGAGACATCCTGGTGTGGTCTGGAGGTTCCTAAGCAGTCCTTAGACTGCCTGAGCATAAGGGAGGGGAGAAGGAAGAGAAGGTTGGAGAGGTGGAGGGAGACATGGAGACCAAGCCAAGTTGCTCTGCTTCATCCTGATGATAACGGGGAGCCCAGGAAAGGTTTTATGTACAGGAGTCACGTGACAAACTTGCATTGTAGATGGACCGGAGGGAAGGCCTACTGAAGGGCTGTTCTTGGTCCAGATGAAAGAGGATGTGGGGGAAGGTGGAACTGGAAGGAGGCAGGATCCCAGAGATGTAGAGATAGAGGCAGAGATGCATTTACGTGACGCTAGTGAAGTATAAGCATCAGGCCATCACTGAGACTATTCCAAGGTCCTGGAAGGGGTCATAGCACTTTGTTCACATGGTTAACATATTTTGTGAAATTAGCAAAAAAAAGATATTTTAACTACAATTACTTAAGGCTGTTGTCTCTTTCCATTCTAACTTTCTCTCTGACTTATTTGCTCTCCTGCTGGGTGGCACTGGGATGATCATGGGCTTTTCTGAGAGAGAGCAGGGGTGCTGCCTTGGGATACATTTAGTTTGGGAGCAGAGTTGTTATGGCTAGGATACTGGTCTGGGAATGGTGTCCAGGGTGTTCTAACGGCCTCCGTGCCAACTCACTGGCGTGGTGAGGGCAGGTGTAGGGCAGAAGTTATTGTGATATTAATGGATCTTACGGGGCAAGCACCAGAACCTAGCAGGCGGAGGAAGTTTGACACATATGGAGTCAGACCTAGTTAGTGGATTCTTGGAATTGTTAGCGATGTAGAAATGGAGGATTCGGTTCTGATGGGAGCCTAGTGAAAGAGGAAAGAGGAAGTTCTTACTGTGGACCGTACTTGACAAGGCAGCTGATACAATTACATATACACAATACTTTTTGGTGGGAATCATAGGAAACAGAATTGACTAGAAGATCTGTATTTTGGGGGGTGAGAGCAGGAAGTATACCACTGTGTGGAATCACATGATTCGTGTATCTCTGCTGTCAGTAATAGTTTCAATCAGAGGAAAGATTGAATGATCATTCTATTTTTGCTATTAAAAATAACTTTCAAAAAGCATTGTTACACAAAGAGGTGGCCAAAGAGTACACAGCCAAAAAGATATAAAATCAAAGCATATGGAGTTGTGTTAGCTATTCCTGAAAAAAGAGTATGCTCTTGAATGGATTTTTGTTGTCTTTGTGGTATTAAGATTTATTTTCTCATTGTGATTTAATTTTAATTTTAATATCTAAGTTTGAATTATTTTTCTTCAAGAGAGTGCCCCCAGTGGTTTCAGTTTCAGTCTTCACAAAACCTGGATCAGCCCGTGGTATAGTAACTACATCCTTAGAGACTGATTGGATTGAGGCCCCCAGACCCTCTGCCAGGATGCTGGGTGACTGCTGGCCTGAGAGGGTGGGACAGAGCAGCCAGAGGCCGTATCTGGGCGGAGACGTGCTGCTCAGCTGCCGCTGAGGCGTCCGGGCATATTCCAGAAGAGAGGCCCAGGACAGAGGTCTGGGTGGGGAGAGGCTCAGAATGAGCCCAGCAGGGCCAGGACGGTGGGTGGAGCTCAGGACCGCAGCAGCGAGAGGCAGGCAGAGCTGCAGACAGAGACAGAGGGACAGACGGAGGGACTGTACCAGGAGGATGAACCAATCACGTAAATTTCCCGGCCTGTATTCCAGAACCTTCTACACAGAATCACTCCCTGGCATCCCACCTGAGTAACTTCTTTTCTTTTTCTGTCTCTTTTTCCCCCTCTTTTCTCCTTTAGCCTTTTTCTTCGTTTCTCTTTCCTTTTTCAGGGCCAATTCTACACATAGGAGTAAGAAGATAATAACCTAACAGGATGTGATTAAGGGTTCTTCCCCAAATCTCTTCTCACTCTTAGAACCACAGAGCCTAAAATCCCACCCTTTGATATTTGTCCTTTGTGTAAATGCATAATCAATACACTTTCTTTTTTAAAATGCAAATACCTCTAGTAGAGGGGATAGGGACACCCAGGTTTGACTTGGTCTCTTTGTCTTTCCGCTCTGAGAGCTGGGGGAGAAAAGCCTAGGGGGTGGGAAGTTTGGATGGAGGAAATGTGAGGGTAAGCTTTCCATGAGGCTGTAGGTCCCAGGGCTTCACCAGGGTTTCCCACCCTTTGGGGAAGTCTGGGCACCAGGAAGACAGCCTCAGGGAGGGAAGTTTCTAAAAACAACCCTGGACCTGTTGTTTGGGGCAGGCCCTCATTTTATATGTATCTCTTCCTGTTTTTCTTTTATGTCTTTATCAAGAGTCCAACAAGTGACCCAAGAAACAAGGTCAATCCTTCTGACCCTGAACTGTAGTCCATCTAAAAATATTCCCTAATTAGCTAGTAGAATTTTCATACACTGCTGGCAGAACTATTAGTTGCAAGGCCATTTTGCAATGTGTCCAGAACCTTGAAAATATGTATATTCTTTTTCACTAGTAATTTTATTCCTAGGAATTAAACCTAATGCCACAACCAGACAAATGCAGAAATACATGGGTGCAGTGACTTCTATGAACTGAACTGTGTCCCCCGCCATTCATATGTTGAAGTATTAACCCCTAATGTGACTTTCTGGAAACAGGGTCTTTAAGAGGTAATTAAGGTTAAATGAGGTCATAAGGGTAGGGGTGTAGTTCAACAGGACTGTGGCCTTATAAGAGGAAGAGATAGGTATCTCTTTCTCTCCCTGCCATCTGAGGATACAGGAAGAAGGTGCCCAGCTGCAAGCCAGGAAGAGTCTTCCCAGAGACTGAATTGGACAGCACCGTGACCTTGGACTTTCTAGCCCTTGAGAAATCAATTTCTGTTGTTCAAGTCACCCAGGCTGTAGTATTTTGTTATGGCAGCCCAGGCTAATACAATGATATTTATAACAATGTTGTTTACATATATGGAAAATTTAAAAACAGTAGAGTAATAGATATTTACTTAGGTCAGCTATGGTATATCTCTACAGTGGAATACTAGGCTTATTTAAAATGATGTATGCCTATTTATTCTCATGGGAAGAGGCTTATGATGTTCTTAGGTGAAGAAG
Organism: Smutsia gigantea; assembly: GCA_032199065.1. Taxonomy (NCBI): domain Eukaryota; kingdom Metazoa; phylum Chordata; class Mammalia; order Pholidota; family Manidae; genus Smutsia; species Smutsia gigantea. The sequence continues at coordinate 72,021 of JAVSCE010014451.1, read as the reverse complement.
CAGGTTAGAATACGATTCATGCATGGAAATACATGTATTTATGTGTATACGTTTGCATTAAAAAAATGTGGGAAAGCAATATATATGTATTAGTCAGTGTTCTCCAGAGAAACAGAACCAATAAAATATAGAGAGATACAGAGAGAGGAGGTTTGTTATAGGAATTGGCTCAGATGGCTGTGGGGTCCAAAAAGTCCCACAGTCTGCTGTCTGGTGTAAGTCAGTCCGAGTACAGAGGCCTGGGAACCAGGAGGCCGCTGATCTAAGCCCCAGAGTCTGAAGGACTGAAAATCAGGAGTCAGTCTGATGTCCAAGGGCAGGAGACGACGGATGTCCCAGCTCATAAAGAGAGAAGGAATTTGCCCTTTCTTTGCCATTTTTTTCATTTGCGTCCCAAAGGATTGGATGATGACCATCCATTTGGGCGAGGATCTTTTCTCAGTCTACTGATTCAAATGCTAATCTATTCCAGAAATACCCTCACAGACACACCCAGAAATGATGTTTTACCAGTTATCTGGGTGTCCCTTTGCCCAGGGAAGGTGGCAAAGTTAACACATAAAATCGACCATCACAATATGCCAACACATTAACAGAGTTATCCCTGTGTAGGTGGTTGGCTAATGGGAAGGCTTTTTCTTCTATATGCTTTTCAATCAATTCTAGATTTTACTGTCATGTATGATGACAAATTGTAATAATATTAAAGGTTATAAAATTAGCTAGCTGACTATTAGGTGCCAGCTCCCTGCTCATCTCTGTCACAATGTCACTGACTGTTGAACAACAGGACTGGAATTAGGAAAGTCATTTTCTTATTCTAAAAAAGAAGGTATAAGATATTACAAAAAAAAACCCTGACAAATACAAAATCATCAGAAAAATCTAGAAAAATACCATCTTTTTACTAATTACCTTCCTGACCTTTGCTATAATACTTTTTTCTTATACTTTTAAAAAGCTGCATATCCTTTGTTCTCTTCTCCATAAGACCATGATTCTGTGATATAATTTTTCTGTAGAGAAACCAGAAAGATAATTCAGTCTTTCCATGTGGTGGATGAAAATTTGGTTTAAAAAATATTCAGATAATTTATTTCAGCCTCACAATGCCTTATTAGTAAAGTCACATTATTTTTTAGAATTGTCAAATTTGGAAAATCTTCTAAATGTTTTAATGTGTTGTAATATTTCAATATAATAAGGTGTCACATTTCAAAGTGATACATGTTTTCTTTTCCAGTGATTCATCTTAAATAGTCTTAGAATTCATGACACTCATTAACCAATTTGTTAACCAAATTTTTACTAATTTCCTTAGTGTACTGGCATGGTATCCTCATCCATGTCAAAATTTCAGATGAGAGCAGCAAGAATTGTAAATGTTTCTCCATTGTGTTTATAAGACCCAGTCTACCTCATTATTGGATCATTAGACAACACAAGAGCCTGTTCTTTGCTTCCTTTTGACATTTATCTTTTAATCTAAATGAATTATTGCTTCCAGTATAATCTGAAAGGTTTTACAATTTGCTTGCTTAATGATGTCAGAAATTTTTCTTCTGACTTAATTGCTTATCTTTATCTCTTTTTTTTACATTTCATTAACTTTTCTTGCAGTTCTTTAGTACATAAATAAATTTCGACATGACAAAGGATAGTGTTGTTCATATATGAACATATCGGGAATCTGTATTTTCCAACTTTTATTGAAAATGTTCCAGATCATATTTCCAAATAGCAGTTACAATGTCGTATTCAAGCCTTATCAAACATGACACTTCCATTAACAAAGTAAAAAACACTCCCTTTATGGTAATTTATAACTGTATAAGCTGTTATTGTTCCTTTTATTCCTGGCAGGAGAGAATTGTTTTGACTGGACATAAAGAAGAACTGGATCTTCTGTTTACAGTTTTACATGTGTGATAATTTGAAGAATTGTCAGAGATTAGCTTCTGGGGCCATACATTTCAAACCTGCTTTCTCCTCCGCCATCCACATGGGGCCAGGCAGTGTAGGAATGTTCACTTCTCAGCACAGCTTACCTTGAGTTCGCACAAGGGGCAATAGGAATACTCCTGAAACCTGGGCAGCTAGCAACAGGATAACTGTGCACAGAAAGTGTAGGTTATGTATGTAGCAAACCACATACATAAATCCCAATACAGAAACATATCTCTGATTAAACCTTTCTTTGTGAGGTCCCCCAAATAAATGCCCACAGCCACTTCAACACCACCAGACATGAAGGGACCAAGGGGAGGTTTAGATGAAAAGGGACCATTTTAACCATTTGTGGTTAAAACACCCACATGTGAAAATTTTATCACAACCTGTCACCATCTGAAAGCATTGCTAAGGCCCCTTCTGGGACCTGAAGGTGGTCAGGTCCATGCAAGCGAGAAGCTTTAAAGCCCACGCTCATTGACTTCCTGGTGAATTTGCCTCAGCTTCCCTCACTCTCAGCATCTCCAAGCCCTCATCCCTGCTCTCCTGGACGATTGCCATCACATTGTGTTTCTCTTGCCCATTTCAATCTATTCTTAACACAGTGCCCAAAAATACCCTGTCAGAACCTGAGCCACATCACGTTGCACCTCCGCTCAGAGGCCTCCAATGATTTCCCATCTCACTTCGAGGGAAAACCAGCAGTCCAGATGGTTCTGCATGACCTGGCCCTTTGCCTTCTGACCTCACTTCTTGGTATCCAGCCCCTTCTCACTCCATTCTAAACCCCTACAGTTTCTGGACTGTCCAGGCATGCTCCCAGAGGGCTCTCGCCTTCCTGTTCCCTGGACCTCTCCCCCCAGATGCTTAGGTGACCTCAGGCAAACCGGGCTTGACCTTTCCTCGCCACTCCGTTTCTCATCCCTGCTTTTTATTTCTCCACAGAACATATCACCATCTAAACACGACGTTTTGTTGATTGTCTCCCTCCTCTAGCAGGTGAACTCTGTGAGGTGCAGATCTTTGTTTCCCCACAGCTGTATCCCAGTGCCAGAACAGCGCCGGACACAATGACAGATTTCTGGTAAACACAGAAGTCTCTGCCGTAAACTCTCCTTAAACTCTCCTTTCTCTGTCCCCACCAGAATCCTGCAGAAGCACCTTCTGAGAAAAAGCAGTGAAAATAGAGTTACTGGAAAGCCAGTTTCCCTAAAAGAGAAGAGCAAAGGTGAAATAGTGACAGTTTTCTAGCATTTGAGCAACTTGTTTTTATAAAGAACTGTCTTGTGAAGTGAATCACCAGAGGATTTGATCACTGAGCTATAAACCTCCTTCCCTTGTCCCCAGAGATGTAATCAAGGGTCATTGTGGTAATAATAGGAAATTGCCCAAATCATATAACATAATTTCTCTTTCCAGTTCAAAGGGGGAAAAATACAAATTAAAAGGCAGAAGAAGAAAAGGATACATTTGAAATGTTTTGTTACTTTTCTCATTTTCATTTTTTTCTCCTTCTGACAGAATAAAATGAACCAGAAAATATTACAGAAAAGCAAGAAAACAGGCTGTTATTATCCCATTTGGTCAGAGAGGTGTTGGCATTTGGTGTGACAAATGAGCTTAGTGGCAAGGAAGGTCACATCACTTGTAAATATAAAATGTTTTAAGATGTTAACATAATAAAACATTTTTCAAAAAACTATAAAAGATAAAAGTAATTATTTGTAGTCCCATTACCATGACAGTAAAGCCAAGATTTTGGTGTATTCTCTTGCAATTTTTTCTTATATGCACATACTTTTTCATTGTGGTAAACAATGCACAAAATAAAATGTACCTTAACTATTTTTAAATGCACAGTACAGAAGTGTTATGCATCCATTTTTATATGTATGTTGTACTTCTTATAACCTGATTTTTTTCTCACTTTCTTTTCCTCATATCAAATAAATCTTTCATGGAGCAAAGTTGTCTGGATGCTTGTAGTTTTAAAGATGTATAATATTCTATCCCATGGCCCTAATGTATTTTATTTAGCCATTTGCCCATAATTAGACATTATATTGTTTATAATTCTTCAGAAATATTGTGAATTTTTATGAATATAGTATTTTTCTCTATAATATTTTCAATGATCTTCCTGGGATGATTTTCTAAAAGTTTTCTAGGGAAAACTAAGACAAAAGTGATGACTTGTCAAAAATTCATCAAGCTGTATGCTAAGATCTGTACATTTTATTGTACATACCTCAATATAAAAGATAACAATTATAATTATATTAATAAGTAATGACTTGCATGGCTCTAAAAAAATTACAATTGCTTTCCAGTAAGTTTGCATCAATTTACAATAACACCAGTGAAATATAAGAGTACCAATGTTCACCAGGATTGATACAACTAATTTAATATTTTTAAAGGTTTCTTATTTTAATATGTATTTTTCCTTTCTCTGTTTTCCTAAATTATTCCCTTCATTGGGAAGCACCAGTTCATGTCACTCATGCAGTTTACTTTCAGGAGGTTGTCTCAATATTTTTCTTATGTCTTTTCATGGGCTGTGTCTATCATAGAGATTTTAACCCTTTGTCATATTTACAGTGATTGTTTCCTCCCATCTCTTTGTTTTTAATTTCTGGTCATACTGTCATCTAAAGCAATTTAGCATTCTTACATAGTTCCGATCTTTTCAATGTGATTTCTCTTATCACATGTAGGAGAACATTCTAAGGAAATTTTCTGTCCATGTTGTCTTATCCCAGGGCACTAATAAAGGAGTTAATTCTGCTTTATCTCCCTGATTTTATTTTCTAATTATTTAATCCATTCATTTTGTTGTATGTAGTTCAAATTGATCTGTTCCTTAAATGGGAACTGATTAACCAAGATTTTCTCTTGAATAAGGTAAGACAGTAGGCCTATGCCTATATGATGAGTTTTTGTGTGCACGGTTCCAGGCCCCATGGGGAGTGAGGTGGAAGGCACAGCCCTAAAGGGTTTAGAATATGCTATGGCCCAGTGAGAACAGAGGAGTGGCAACAACCAGAACGAAGTGTGGGACTGCACCTAAAGATCCGCCGTGTTTTCACCTTGCGCTTGCGGAATGAACACCTTTCCAAAAATTAAAGACCACCTGACCCAGAGCTTTTCCTATGTTGTTAGAGTCCTTTTACGTTTCCAAGAATGAGAGCTCTCAGTTGACCTACTGTAGTAAATGTGCTGAGCACTCGCGTGTGGAGCGCTGTGCTAGGCGGATTGTATGTACCTGCGAAGGATGCAAAAGTCAAAGCTCCGGGGCAACCGTGAATCATGTTGAGTAATGGAAAGGATAAAAGGGAGCCGAGAAGAAAAATCTGGGCGGATAACCGAGTGCAGAGGTAGCTTCGCGGTGCACCTTGGGTGGGACATCGTATGTCCTCCCGCTGCCTTGCATCTCCTCCCTCCGCTCAGGTTGGCCGGAGCCCCCGCAACACACAGACAGTACTCTCCCCTTGCTCACCTGCCTCCTGCCAGGCAGCCAGATCCCGCCTAATGAATCTCAAAGCTTTTACAAGGGTCTTATTATCCTGGCGGAGACCCACGTGCACCAGACTGGGAGTCAGAGGTGCCCGCCCCCTTCCCCGCTGCTGCCCGCGAGCCCCAACACCAGCAAGCACACTCAGAAAGCACGTCTGGCCTCCTGGTCCCCACCCGCCCATCCAAGTTCGCGGTTATCTTTCTTTCCCGGTGCTCACAGTATACAGACCACAAACCCGTAACCGCTCGTTCTGGGGGGTTCTTGCTGGGACCAGGTACAATGCTGCTTGACTTTGCATCTCTTAACTGACAGGCAGGTGGAGGGGACGCGCGTACCCCTACTCCGTCCCCAGTTTGGCAGGAAGCTGCGCAAACGAGAAACCCGTGGGCAGAACCTCTGCTGCTTTGATCTTGAAAAAAGATAAAGGGTCTGAGGTCCAGATTCCCGAACCTGTCGATATGACGTCCACCGGGGAGATTCTCTCTCCGGGAAGCCCCGTTCCTGTTCCCTCCTGGACAGCGTCCTCCCCGCGCCCCACTGAGGGAATTCACCCTCGGACTGCCCCGCCTCACTCGCTGCCGAAGCCCGGAGGGACCGCAAGGAGGCTGTGCTGCCGGCGCAAAGGCCCCAGGGCGCCCGTGGCTCTCAGGGGGCCCAGCGGGGCTCGGCAGAGTCAGCTGGCCCGTCCCCGGGCCCGGCCTCCGGGCGGGGAAGCCCAGGCCCGCGGAAGGAGTGAGACTAGCGCCGCGATGACCCGTCGCCGCGAAGAAAGTCCCCCGAGACTGAGACCCCTGCGCTGAAGGCAGGTGGGGCCGAGCCGCAGGCAGCTGCCGTGGCGGGGCCGGGAAACACCCCCTAACCCAAACCACCCACTTGTGTTTCTCAGCCCGAGTTCCCCGAGAGCGGCCGAAAGGACCCCAAAGGCTGCGCGGCGCCTCCCTGACCGCCACCCGCCCAAACGTCGCCTCTGGTGGGGGGGCTTCGCCTTCCCTCCCGGGTTTCGGAGGCGCCACGTGACTTCCACGAAGCTCGGGCCCCGGCGGAAAGCCGCGACAGGGGTGGGATTTGGGACCCCGAGGTGCGGCGAGAGGGCGGGGAGAGGAGGAAATGAGGCGGGGGTGGGAGACGGAGGGGGCGGGCAGACGCGGGGACGGGAAGGACGGCGGGCCGGGGCCGGGGCTGGGGAAGCCCGGCGACGCGGCGGCCGCGGCGGCCGGGAGAGCGAGAAGCCGGAGGCGGCGGGCCGGGGGGCCGGCAGGTGCGGGCGCGCGAGGATGCCGGTGGCGGGGGAGAGCCCATAGGCAGCGCCCGGCTTGCAGGGCGCGGCGAGCCGCGCGGCCGCTCCTCCGCCAGGCTGCGCGGCGGGGCGGGCTGGGCCGGAGGAGCGCCCGGCATGTCGCAAGGGCTCCTGGCCGCCGGCAGCGTCCTGCAGAGGAGTGTCGGGGCGCCCGGGAACCAGCCGCAGCCGCAGGTAGTCAACTAGAGGCTTAGGAAGCGCCGCGCGGATGCGGGGATCGGGGCCCCGGGAGCGCGGTGGGGTGGGTGCTGGGGCCCAAGGGTGGTGGCCGCCGAGTGCGGGCTGGAGGGCGCTGCGGGAGCCAGCGGCGAGGGCCGCGGGGCCGGAGCACCAGGCGTGCGCCTGTGCCCGGCCGCCCGCCAGCGCACGCCCAGAGCCCGCGGCGTCTGGGAGGGTGCCCCGGTTCCTGCGCGGGGGCGGGAGGAGAGACGGGAGGGCCCGGACGCTGGCGGGGACAGGCACCGTTCACGCTCCCCAGCACGTGGCGTCCACGCTGCCCCGGGTGTTGCCATCCTAGCGCCGCCGCCTGTCGCCACCCTACACCCGGCGCGCGTGGCCCTTCCCCGGCTGTCCGATGAGGCAGGCACTGCCAACATCTACCCCACTCCCGCTGCCGCCAGAATGGGGAACTCGGTACACCGAACAGCCTAGGCGTGCGGGTTGGGGGCGCGCAGTGGGCGGACTCCGCCCCCAGCGCCGGTGAAACCCCTGGGCCCGCATCCAGTCCTCTGCACTGCCTCTGCAACATTTACAACTGCGGGCATAGGAAATTAATACTAGGTGGCCCCCGAGGACTGTCCACGCAGCTGTTTTAGGACAGAGTCTTTCTCCTTGCGTAGCCTTAGAATCCTGCATGTGCTGAAAGTTCTTTACCTGCTGTAACTTGGGGAGATGCTTTCTGCCTCTGTTATTGGAATATAAAACTAGATAAAATGATAACTGAAAATATCTATTTTATGTTATCAATATTTGCTTCCATTAATATTAGTAACTGAGCAGTTTTCTTGTGTCCAACTAACCTTTTGGCTTTTAAACTCTTTAAAGGTGGTATCCTCTCCCGCATCCCCATCCTCTCACAGGGTTCTGGAAAGCAAATGCCACTCTACTTCTCCATGTTTTCTATAACTGAAGAGGTTTTACCATGGTAGGTGCATTTTTCTGCCTGCTTGTTTCAGGAATAACCCTTGAAGGAGTTGAGTAGGTTTGCTTAAATCTTATAAATTGTTAAGAACTTTCAAGACATCATAAATTTGCTTTCTGATTTGCACTGACCTGTGGAAAAAAATACCAATCAAACGTCATTCAAAGGAGCAGGTTGTCTGGTGTTCAAGATCATTGGGTGTGTTGATGGGCTATGTGGTTATAAGTGTAATTGTGATTTGCACATAGGATCAAAAGTACCTGTTTGTGGTGGTGTAAGGCCTGGCACACAGCCAGAGAGCAGATGGCACCTGCCTTTTCCACTCTGATAAATAACACTGACACCACAACGCTTCCAGGCACACGCCCTGTGGGGTAGAGGTTTATGAACGTTGGGTTGGAGTCCAACAGACCTGAGTTCCACTTCCCATTCACGCACTTACTAGCTGTAATACCTGGAGCCAGTTCCTTACCTCTCTGAGTTTCTTATTCCTCATCTTTTAAATGGTGGTCACACCACACATTTCTCATGGTGGTCGCAGGGCTCAACAGCTAAACTCAACCGTTGCACGTGTGAGCACTCCTGTTACTCCACGGGTGTCGCAGCAAACACCGCTGGGACTGCAGGTGACGTGGTGGAGCTCCGTGAGCTGTGCTGAGTGAAGAGTGACCCTAAGCAAACATTTTCCCCCAGAGCCCTGAGGATGATGACAGGAAGGTCCGAAGGAGAGAAAAAAACCGAGTTGCTGCTCAGAGAAGTAGGAAGAAGCAGACGCAGAAGGCTGACAAACTCCACGAGGTGAGACTGTGGTGAGGGCAGAGCCACGTGAGGGCCACAGAGAGGAGCTGTCCTCTGCCCTCGAGCTGTGGTGGTGGCCCTGAGGGCACGTCCTGTCATCCCCAGTTCGGCACACGCACGTCTGACTGCACCATGCCCCTCCAGCCTGGTGTTCTGATTCTTCACTCATGTAATTTCTCCCTCATCTACTGATTGCTTCTCACCCTTAAGCTTCTTTCATCACAGATAAAGTGAAACGAAACCTCCTCTTGTTCTTGATTCCTTTCCAAGCCACTGCCCCATTTCTTTTCTTTCCTCTGTCACTTCCCAGCTCCTTAAACAAGAGACCTGCTTTCTCCCATGTCCTCTAGTCCAGGCCCAGTTCCCACTTATTCCCCATCCTCTGTGATATTGCTTCTGCTTCTCCCCATAACCCAACACACAGACACACACATGCACACTTCCTATAGAAGCTGTGCCCTGAGGTCACTAGTTCACTAATGCCCTAGCATTGCCCCAACAGGGGCCTCCGTCTAGCCTCATCACACTTGACCTTGCTAAACATGTGACACCATTGACCCTCCCATTTTTGAAACCATTCAAGTTCTGTAGCTTCTAAAAGACCACATTTCCTACATCTCCAAACCCTCTTAACCACGTTTGTTCTCTGTTTGTTTGTTAGCTTTTCAACCTCTGTTCTCTTAAACGATATGCTTGCTGGCTTTCATACTCCACTTATTTCTTCTCACCCTGGAAGATTTAATTTACTAATCTGTCCTGCCAACATCACCTCCCAACATCCAGACAAGATCTGTGGCCTGGGCCCTAGGCTCCATGTCTCCAGTGTCTGCCTGATGTGTCCAAATAGGTCCTCTGCCAGCTTCTGGGAGGCAACGTAGTTGTAACTGAGTGTCTGGATGTAGTCAAATTGTAGCTAATGGAACTAACCCTTCTTCACATCGCCCAAATCAGGAACCTGGGATTTATCCTAAATTCTGTTTTCCTTGACTCTGATGCATAATACCACATAATCTCACAGCCAGGACATGGAAACTGCTCTTTATCAGGAGCTGGCCTCAAAGACATCCAAGGGTCTGTCCAAGGAATTGGTGACAGACCCAACCCACTTTTGCACAGGGTCAGTGTGAATAATTAGGATTTTAGTTTAGCGCTTCTGTGCCATGCTGTCTTCTCATAGCTTGTTATCATCAGGGCCATTTCTTGTCATGACAGGATAAAGGCAATGACAGCCCTGAAGACACTGAGGTGTTATGAGGGGAATGAGATCCCTGAAAACCCCATAACAATGAGCAGAGAACAGATTTAGAGCGCACGTATGCCAGGGAGAGGTGACCCACTGATACAACTTCACAGAATAAATTATAAATGTCCGATTCTTTCCTGGAAGCAGGAAGGCTAGACCCTGGAAAGAGACTAGTCTTCAGACTAGGACCAGAGAGAGTCCTTCTCGTGGGCCTTCTATTCTGTCAGGTTTCCATAGAAGAGTGGGTATGCCTTTTGCCTCCTTTCTTCCTTCCCTCTTGCTCCTGAAGCAATCCTGGTTCCAACTTCTTGCTCCCAAATAACCCCCAGAGGGGACTTGTGGCTCACAGTTAGTGTGTGGCCCTGTAGTCAGACTCCATGCTCCACCTGGACAGCCAGGACCCTTCTCCTGAAGAAGCTTCTAATCCAGGCCCAGTGCATTAATATAAAAAAACATTGAAGGATACTCTGGTTGTAAGTCCTGAGTGATTAGTGTGTAGAGATGACTAAATGACTTAGACAAGATCTTTCATGGAGCGAGGTTGAAAAGATTCATTCCATAAATATTTGTTAAGCACTACCATGGCAAGGCATTGCCCCTGGTCACCAAGAGATGAGTAAGATGTCAGTCTTATCCTTGGAAAGTACAGCAGTTCCCAAGGACAGTATATATTTTCCTATGGCTGCTGTAAGAAATGACAATTTGGTGGCTTAAACAATGCAAATGTATTATCTTAAAGTTTTGGAAGTCAGATCTCACAGGGCTAAAATGAAGGTGTAGACAGGGCTACCTTCCTTCTGGAACTTCTGGAGAAGAATCGTTCCCCTCCCTTTTCTGGCTTCCGTGTTACTTGGTGAGGTCCCCTCCATCTTCAAAGGCAACAGTGGCTAGTTGTCGTCCTCAGTACTCCGACTCCGTTTCTGTTGTCACATCTCCTTGCCTTGACCCCTGATTCCTTACTTCACTTAGAAGGACCCTGGGGATTATATCGGGTCCACTTGCATGATCCAGAGTCATCTCCCCATTTTAGGATTCTTAATCCCATCTGCAAAATCCCTTTTGTCATGTAAGGTAACGTAGTCACAGGTTCCAGAGATTGGATCTTTGGGGGGACTGGTACTCTGCCTACTGCAGAAGGGAACATAAATACTTTACTACGGTGTCAAAAAAGAGAGTCTCAGTGTCTGTTACTGTTGGATTTGAAGCCAAAAGACCCAGCTGCCTGGAGACTTAGGGGTGACTCCACATTTACTCCTACCCTTGGGCTCCCAGGGCACATCAGGGATGGGGAAAGTGAGCTGGACACACGCATGGTGGGGGCCTTTCTGTACGGTCTTTGCCAGTTCTGCTCTCCATAGACTGCACCACATGACCACTTATGCCAGGTGCCCTTTCCAGAAATGGGGCTGATTGATCTGAAACCCAGCCCTCCGTGGAAGAACACTCCCTTCTCTCTCCGTGAACCTAGAAAAATGGATCAGGATTACAAACCACTGGCAGATCACCTCAGCAAGGCCAGTTTGTTGAGAAACACCAGGACAGTGGCTCCATTCATATGTAGACTCCAAAACCCACACCTTTACCATCACTGGCTACACACAAGAGGGTGTGAGAGAGCAGGTGGTTGGCTCAGGAATTTGGAAATATATCCCAATCCTGCTGTAGAAGAGCAGCGTCATCTCTGGGCTGCATATCCCTCCCCTGTTCATTCCTCATTGTCTCTCCTGAGAGCATCATGATTATGGGGATTCGTGCTCTGCATGACCAAAGTGTAGTAACCATAGTAAGAAAAAAGAGCATTTTTTTTTAACTTTGAAAAAATCTCCATATTGAGGGTGGGTGTCTGGTTGAACAACATGGTGGAGAATGATCTCACTGTGCCCCAGAGAGTTGAGGGCAGAGCACTAGGTGCACAGCTCGGGCTCGCTCCAGGCTCCCAGGGCACATCAAGGATGGGGAACGTGAGAGCCAGACACCGTGCGTGGAAACCTCCTCCTCCCACCCGAATGAGGCCAGGTCTCTGGGAGATGTCGGGGGACACAGAGCACAACCACCTGAGAGCCATGGCTGCCAGCTGCCCGCTGAGGTGACCGAAAGGGCTTTACCCACTCCCTTCATCCCCTACTGTGGGGTAGCATTGCTAAATAGCTCAGAGTCACTCCATCTTTCTTTGTCTTTCTTGACTACCATGAAGGGGAATATTCAGAGCGAGGCTGGTTTAAAATTGCCACCTGTCTCTCCCGCCTACCTCATTCACTCGCTCCAGCTCTTCTGGAGCCTCTCTCAGCTCCAACACCCTGGGAATCTCCTCCAGTCCCAGTCTCACACGTCTCTCAGCTGCCTCCCTCCCCTCCCAGTCTCTGTCTGCAGAGTGGGAGGACTGTACATCAAAGCAGGACCTCCTTGGAGGGCAGGAGCGGGGAACAGGACAGGCCGAGCCAGAGAGGGACCTGGGTCACTGTTCAGTCTGTTTCCCCTCTGGGGGATGGTTCCTGGAAGCTGGACTGCGATGATGAGAGGCAGTTCCTTGTGCTCCTCAGTGTTGACCGTGGCTTCTCAAATCACCGCTTCAAGGCACTTACACCTCTCATGGGGATTTTGTCCCCTGTTCATCTCTCAACATTAGGCACACGCCTGAGTCCACCACATTCACAAACAGGCGTCCAGGTGACCAGTCCAGCTCCCTGGTATATGTCTGTAAGACTTCTCTCAGAAGTGGGTCAGACTGGTTCAAGCCAGGCATCCAGAGGTGTAAGACCGAGAATGAATTTTGAGTCACAGAAGGAAGGGAGCCATGCCATGTCAGGAGCCCCACATGTCACAGACTGACACATTTCTTGGGCAATATGGTTGTGGTATGTGTTGCCATGGTTTTTTCAGAGATTACATGTTCTGCAAGAATGCTCCAAGTCCCCACTTGGTTTAGAAACTGGTGATGACACTGACTTGTACAGTCTTTGCTGGTGACATAATTTTTCTGCTGGGAAGTATGTCAGCTTAAGGCTTGGGAACAGACTTATTGTAAAATTCTGAGCTTTCACAGGCCCCTTACTGCTGGTAACCACTGTGGGGAAATTCGGGCCCAGGCCCTGCCAAGCAGAGGCAGCCTTGCCGTCATTGCATGAGAGTGGCAGTTGATCTTGAAATCAGAGATTGGGTTCCACGTCCACATGACCTTGGACAAGTCGGTGTACCTCTGTTTTTCTCACTTGTGAAATGCGGTCTGTGTGTGGCTGTGTCCTCCTGGCGCCCTTTTCCTCCCCCTCATTTCCCTCTAGCCTTAGTTTCATCCCTACTGCCTGATGCCCATGTTCACTTCTTCACCAGTCTTCTGCCTTTCTTCTGCCGCAGAGGCATCCTGGACCCTGGATACCCCCAGAAAGCCCCTCATTCCCCAGGCTGCCTCTCTGAGGCACCCAGGCCGGGGCTTCTCAGCTTCAGCCCTGTGACATTTAGGGGCGGCTAACTCCTTGTGGGGGCTCCGCTCTACATAGGACATTAAGCAGCATCCATGGCCTTGACCTCTAGATGCAGAATCACCCCTTCCCCAGCTGTGACAAGCAAGCTATCTCCAGACACTCCATATGTCCCCTGGGGGCTGCCAAAATTGCCCCCGTTGAGAGCCACTGCCCTAGATAGCTGAATTTCTGAGGCAGAATTGGGATCTACAGTGATTTCACCACCTCTCATTTTGGGTCTCTGCATTGTGATTGTAGCCTGGCAAATACTTAGGGAAGTCACACAGTGACCTTGAACCCACCTGGGGCAAAAGATTCAAAACCCTGCAAGATTTGGGCTAAACTGATCCTCGCTCTGCAAATAGCAAAGGACCTCACGCTCCTCGCTTATTTTTCACGTGTGTGAAATCTGGTCTCATCTTCCCCCTCTTGTCACCACTCACTGTTCTCGCACCCCCTCCCCATCCCCTCCCAGCGCCTCCTCTTGTTGGTGAACTGGTCTCACCTAAAGAAGATTTTGACTTCTTCTCTCCTTTTCATTTCTTCAGTTTGATAAAAGTCCCCCAGCAGGCTTATGAGTAAGACCTAAATCCCAGACGAGGAAGATCCCACAAAGAAGGCACTCCGGGGGGCCTGTGCTGCAGCTCTGACACTTTTCTGAGCTGGGGCTTGGGGGCAGCTGTGGGTGGGACCACAGGACGGCCCTAGGCAACATGGCCCCGCAAGGCTTCCAGAGATAAAGCTCAGAGGCTCACAGCATCTGCCACAAAATTCAATAAATGTAGAAAGGTGGTTTGGAATATTCTGCCACAGGAAGAGGCTTTGCTATTATTCTTTGGTATCTAGTTAGAATGGAACCATTCAAATCTCTTCTCCGTTTTACTTGGAGATGAAGAGCATTTCCAGTTGCAGAGTGAAGTGTATGTGTGTGTGTCATGCAGAGCTCCAGCCTCTCACCCCTCCGATGCAGGCAGCCTTCCCGAGCCTAGGCCTCTACCCCATCCTCCTGTCCTGATGCTCCCCTTGCTCTGGGAAGGCTTGTTGCTGTTTTGGGAGACTGGATTCTGACTCCAGGACTAGAGTTTGTCAGAGGCCAGAGGCGAGCCTATGGAGTTGGGAGGGCAGGTATGGAGGAGGGCTGCAGGCAGACAGGGCCAATATATTAGTGAAGCCAAAGTGACCCCGGACAGCCCGTGGGGAGAAGGGTGAGGCCTGCTGCCTTGAAGAATATTCCAGATCAACCTGACAGCCTGCCAGGCAAGAGGCAGAGGAATGGCTCTGATGGCTTCTGCATGCAGCCTCTCTGGGTCCCTTGTTCTGAGAGGGAGGAAGATACCTATAGGGGGAGGAAAGAAGAGGGTAAGAGGATACAGAGGACTAGAGCTGACCTATCTCTGAGCACTTACATGCTTGCACTGTGGTCCGACAGGCTGGGTAGGGTACCAGAGGGGCCCCTAGGTGCTATATATCTGATCTTTAGGGGAAGACTCTACTTAATATAAGTAAGATTGAATATGATACAAAACTGAACAGAACACACAATGACAGATGTGTTAGGTGCTGTGAGCAGGGAAGCCTTGCCGAGGTTGTGGGCTTGAGCTGGGCCCATCCAGAAAAGAAGGAAAGCCTTCCAGTTGAGAAGAACAGCATTAGCAAAGGGGCAGAGATGAGAATTTGTGTGTGCCTTCAGGGTGTTTAAGATCAGACCTTTTTAGCGATATTTCTTAACAATTACTAGTAAAAGAAAAGATGTGATGGATAATAAGGTTGAATCGCCAGCTCAGGAAATGTATGGTGTGCATGGTATAACAAAGCCATGGTTCAAAATAGAAATGATTGAAAACAATGTTGCAGCAAGATTTAAATAAGATCATCAGTCTTGAGAAGGTCTCTACTGGCATGCCACGGGGCACTGCGATTGGCTGAGTATCACAGAACTTATTAATGACTTGGATGAAGAAAAGGAACACCTGCTGATCTAGTTAGTGGGTAGCTTATAGCTGTGTGCTATCACTAATCCATGAGCTGACACAACCAAAATTCAAAAAGATTTTGCTAAGCTAGAAGATGCCCAAACAAACAGGGTGAAATTCATTAGAAGCGGATGTAAGGACCACCCTTAAGCTTCAAAACATCAGCCAGCATCCAAGTACAGACAGCGAAGCAGCAGATGCCAATGAAGCTTGTACTTTTTTGCAAACTCAGAGAGAATCCCCAGAGCAAGGTGGCTGTGGGCTTGAGTCCAGCCCAGAGTAGGCCTCATCCATGTATCTGCCCTCTGCATGGTCAGACCATCTCCAGAATCATGCACTGTATTTTAGGAATGACACTTTTTCAGAGATCCTGGCAAATTGGAATGTTTATTAGGGACCATCCCCAGCAGGGCAGAGGGACTGGAAGTCCTTAAACTCATGGAACTCAGAGGACCTGAGATAATTGAGCTTAGAGAATACCCAAGGGGAAGTGGTAAGGGGCTGTCTCTTAACATTTTAAGAACTGTGATGTTGAAAAAGTACTGAATTTACTCTGTGTGGTTCCATAATGTGGAACCAAGCCAAATAGGTAGATTTGGAGAGAGAGATTTTGGGTTAGTACAAAGTGGAGCTTTCCAGAGCAGCTCAGAAATGGCAAAGACTGTCCTTCAAAGAAAACAGTTCCCAGAACAAGTTGGATGTCCGAGCTTGAATTAGGTAAGGAAGGTTTCTACATTATTTGTGTTGGGCTAGGGGGTCTCTATGATCCCCTCCAGTTCTAAGCCTCCATAAACTCTGATATAGTGAAACTTTAACAGTTGAGTGTTGGAACAAAGCCAGGGCAAGGGTTACTTTAATTCATTCACACATTCAATCAACAAACATTTGCTATGTTCCAGGCCCTGTTCCAGGTGTGAAGACTTGCAGTGACCTCAGCAGAGACCTTCAGAAAGCAGATCAGCAGTGGGGAGGCTTACCACAGGGGGCATGAGGGAACATTTCAGAATAATGGAAACATTCTGCCGTGGTCAACATAGTTGTTTACCTTTGTCAAAACTCATTGAATTATACACTTAAAATAGGTGTATTTTATTTTATATAAATTATACTTCAATAAAGTTGGCTCAAGAAACAAAGCTCTACCCTGGTGAGCCTTTTCATCCTGGTAGGAGGAGAGAGACACTAAGCAAATGAACAAATAAATGTGAGTGGTGGAAGGGGCCACGGTTAATGAGAAAGCTTTGGTGGGAGGGAGGGGAGCACCGTGGCTCGGGTTAGACCTACCAGGAAGTCAGCAGAAGGGAAGGTGGTTTCAGAAACAATTGTGCCCATTCTCTGTGTTCCCCAGGAATATGAATGCCTGGAGCAAGAAAACACAGTGCTGCGGAGAGAGATCGGGAAGCTGACAGAGGAGCTGAAACACCTGAGTGAGGCCCTCAAGGAGCACGAGAAGATGTGCCCGCTGCTGCTCTGCCCTGTGAACTTTTTGCCCATACCACGGCCTGACCCCGTGGCCGGCTGTCTGCCCCGATGAAGCCCTAGGATCCGCCTCCTCACTGATGAGGAGCCCCGGTGTTTCTCACCCCTGGGAGGAGGGTTCTCTCTGCATCTGTGTACAGGGGGACCTGTGGCCAGGCCACCTCCTCAGAGCCCCAGGCTATGTCCTCAGCACCTGACTCAGGACCTGGAGGGGACCCAGGCAGGGAGGCCACCTCAGGATCATTGCACATACTTTGGCAGCTAGGAGGTTCCATGTTATGCAGAATAATTTCCTCTAGAATTTGGATAATAAAGATGGTTATCCTAGCTCCTTTCAACAAGTTCTTGGAATTTAGAGACACCTAAAGAGGTCACCTTCCATCTCCTCGGGTTGTTCAGTGGCTCCTGGTCATGGTTCTCCCTCCGGTCCTCTTCCCCACGACCATATCTAATGCTAGATGGAGGAGGCACCTTTGGGGGCTGCAGAGCAAAGGCCAGAGGCACTCTCCTGCCATCCCAGCCCTGTCTCAAAGGGGTGTGCTGCGTGTGACTCACATGTGGATTATGTTTGCATAGCCCTCTGTCTTGGTCAACTCTCCTGCCCAGGCCTGGCTGTCATGGAAAGTTTTCTATTCCAGGCTGGTTTTCCCAACTGCTCTGTACAGTCCTGGGTCACCTCCCCATTCCGTAAGGAGGCGTAGGCTCAGGGGACAAGTTTATATTAGTCCGACCTACAGTTGGATGGGGGAAATCTGTGCCCTTCGAAATAAACAAATATTTGGGTAGAAGAGGAGAGTAATTTCCTTTCAAAAGTCCCATCCGACTGTATTCCTTCAGGAACAGAACCACGCCAAGGTGATGGTGGCCTCGTGAGGGAGACAAACGGGAGCGCTCTCCCCGCCCCCCAGCAAGTCTTTTTCCCTGGAACAAGGGAGTTGTGGAGGGTGGAGCCATTCACATAAAGGGAACAAAAAATGGGAACAGAAAGGAAAGTGCTTTGTTGTAAACGTAGATGGTTAAAAAAGAAGAAAGAAAAATGGAGTGCAGCCCCGCCCCGGGGTGATGGACTTGCTGACGTGTCATCTTCGTATTGGCTGCTCCCCACCGGCCTCCTCCCTCCAGGAGGAGGCTCCGCCGGACTATGCGAGGTTGCCTGGTCTTCTCTAAGGCGCCGCTGCAGGCCGCAGGGTTTTCCTGGTCAGGGGCCTGGCGGTCTGCTCTTTCAGAGCGGAGCCGATGCCTCCGGGCCGAACCAGGCCGAAGCTTCCTGAGTGCGGCTGTTCAGGGCAACGATTCGGGTTTTCCGTGTAAGAGACTTAAAATGGTCCAGCCTGATACATTCACTCTGTAGATGCAGGGCTTATAGCAGGTGGGGCAGGGGCTTGCTCAAGGCCGCCTGTGGGTGAGTAGCAGCACCAGGTGGAAAGCCCCGGTGGTCTGCCGCCTGATCCGTGGTGGAGCCGGTGGAGTCGGGCTGGAGCGGCCGTGAGCGGGGAGTGGGCTGGGGACTTTGGCAGGTGTTTTACATTCGGTGAGATGTTTGTTTATATTCTAAACATTCCACGTAAACTGTTCTTGCAGGATATGGGGAGGGAGGGTAGAGATACCAGACCTGCCAAAGCTGACTGGTTCCAGCGTGGAGGACGAGCTGACCCTGTCTTCACCTCCAAATACATCATAGGCTCATTAGCATACTAAACATCATGCCCTTGGCTCCCTGCCTGTTCTGAGGAAGACCATCTGAGGACAAAAAGAGGGCGTCACTCTCCCCATTTCCCAGAAATCCCCTCCCTGTTCCAAGAAAACCCCACCTATCCCAGTGAATATTCCACTCCGTTTCAACTCCAGCCGCGAGACCCCCCAACCTGGGCCTGACAGTGCCACTCGCCTCTGGAGCATGCAGCAGTTCCTCCTCGGGGGCGCACTTTGCTTTACTAAACTACTCTGCTTGTACGTGCTCACCTTCTCGTGAATTCTTTCTCGGTCAGGCTTAAGAGCCCTCTCCCCAGCTGAGGTCTCATCTAGCACATAGAGAGATCTCCTGGATTGGATTTTCTGACAGCAGAGGCGTCCCACGAGGAGGTGTCCCAGGGCAGGACCTACTGTCCGGGCCTCACAGGCTGGCCAGAGCTGCACATTGCCGGTAAGCAGCCCTTCCATGAAGGGTGGACCCAGAGCCAGAGTCCCCGGGGCCTCTGGTTGTGAGAGTGAACAAAGTGTGTGCCTTGTACCTACAGGCATTCTGCTGCTGTCCTTCAGCCTCAACTGTTTCTGTCCCCACAGGGAATGCTTTCCACCCTGGTGGGTCTCAGTCTCATCCTGCAGGACTTCTTGTTCTCCTGGCTTGCAGACCCTCTGGCTGTCTTGAACTGCTTGTATGCCTTTGACCCCTTCTGGCCCTGCTGTAAACAGCTGGCTGTCCCCTACTCCGCTGCCGACGCCAGGCTGTCTGTGCCTGCTGGCTGTACAGAATTATTCAGGGGACCATCTCCTGGTTAATTGCTCTGTGCCCCCAGGGCCTTGGAGTCCCCCAGATCCTCTACTCTGGCTAGGACGCTAGGGAGGAGGGGCCCAGGGAAGCAGGGGAAGGGCCTATATCTTGGAGGGAATAATGCATCACTTCTGCCCACAGCCCATGGCCAGACCTCAGTCACAGGGCCTCACCCAGCTAAAGAGGGGTCAGTAAGTGACCCTTTATCCATGTGTTCAGGGAGTGGGAGAGGTGGATTTGGTTACTATCTGTTAGTCAGCCATAAGAAGATCAAGTTTTACCTCCACCACCTCCCTGAAACTGCCCGTTTGTAGGTCACCAAATAAGCTCTGGTTTCTAAATCTAAAGGGCATATCTCAGGTTTTATCTCCCTTTATTGCCCAACAGCCAAGACACTGACTTCTGCATTTCTTCCTCTCTACCTGCTGCTTCTCAGATTAAAGGGGCTCTTCTTGGGGCCTCAGTCTCCATCTGTCTCCATGCTGATAACCTCCACACTTGTACGCTGAGCCCAGCTGCCTCTCCTGAGAGCAGACCTGCATATTCACCTGCCTGCCACTCATCCCTGAGAGGACACCTCCCCTGTGTCCCACACAACATGTTCATGGCTGCAGTCATTTCATCTTCCCCTTCCAACATACCTCTAAATCTGTTTTTTCCCTGTTTAATAAGGGGCTCTGCCCTCCACGTGGTCAGAAACCTAGGCATCACAGTTGATCTGTCTGTATTGCCAGGGTAATCCAACAAGTCAGATGTGTCTCCTCCATATCCTCCAGACCCAGCCATTTTGCTCCGATGTGCTAATTGCTTTATCTGCTATCAAGAACTTGATTGAAATTAGCTGCTGAACCGAGGGGGGGCTGCCTCCCGAAGCTGTGTGTTCACTGAAGTTGAAGAGCCTCCCCTTTTGGTGTCCAAGCAGTGAATTTGGAGTTAGGGAACCCAAACTCGGGTAAGGGTGCTGAGTCACGGTGCTGCAGACCAAGTCCTCTCCAGGATAACCCGAGATGTGACAAGAGCTCTCCAGACCCAATGTCCCCAGAGCTTGGCACCTAAGAACACCCTTATCAAGCTCCTAGTAACACTGGGGGGCTGTCTCAGCTCCTCAGCTCCTACCTTGAAGAAGGGAGGATTCTGTATAAATCTGAGATGCTCTGTTATATGCTTCCTGGAGGGACAAGGGAAGTGGACAGGTCACTCACTGGGGATTGGATTTGCTTGGCTGTGTTCACTCTGCCGCTGGGTGCCAGGCCTGTGCACCGCACCTGAATTAAGTCTCAGTGTCTTTTTACTGGGCTGAGGGGAAGAGTGGCAGGCCGAGAAAGGCCGCTTCGGCATAGAAAGTGCCAGAGAGGAAGGAAGCCCTTCCTTCCCACCCACAGAGCACACCACTTCCTGTCCACAGTCTTGTCCTGTATTGCACCAGCCCAGCCCTGAACCTTGGGGTTTCTGTCATTGAATCAGGCCCCAGCTTTGGCCCCAAACCTTGGTTAGGAACGATGACTCTCGCAGACAGGAAAGTGAGAGACCCAAAAGCCCCTCTCTGCTTTCCCATCAGTGCTAGGGTTTCCAGAGTCTGGTGTACTTAGCAGAGCTGTGGGCTCTGGTCTGGCAGGAGCCACAAGAGAGGGGAAGCCCCCAACCTCAATGACACGCCTTCCCTCCTGTGACATCCAGGAAGTCCTGGCAGAGTCATCCGTGTCACAGCAAGAAGGTATGTAACAGAAAGCCTGGGAACAGAAAGAAGAAAGACTGTAGACTCGGGAGGAAGGGAAGGAGGAAGGGAAGAGAGGGATGGGATCCTGGAGTTTGAACTGAACCAGCAGGGGTGCCTGGGAAGGTTGTGATGAATGCTCAGAAGGATATGCTGTTGGAAGATCCCCTAGGAATGCCACATAACTCGAGGTGTCAGAGTGGAGCTTGCTAAGGCGAGTCTCCGCAAACTGCGCTGTGCGTGGAGTCAACAAGACTTCCCTGGATTGCCCATTTGGAAAGTGACCACGTTGATGAGCTCAGCCTCCCCTATTTGGGAACAAAGGAGATCAGTGAGGTCACTACTCTTACCAGGGACACCACCACCATTAGCGTGACCTCACTGAAAGTCTGTGTTTAGCACGTGGCATGCTTGAAGAACTTGTGTCCTAAATCTGGGACTGTATTCAGGGCAGACCCTGCCGCTGGAGACAACTCCCCTGCTCTTCGGGGTGTTCTAGCATGACCTTTTCTGGTACATCATTCTGAAGGGGATTAGAAATGTCATCACAGATCAGACCAAAGGCCACTAGCCCAGAATTCCAACCGTGGCACAGAGGGAAAGGGCGAGGGAGAATACAGTGTTTGCATTCTAAGACACTGTTCTTCAAGGACAGAAGCACACTTGGAACCTCTCTATCTCCCTTTATAACCTGCTCCTTATCTACCCATCCATTAATCAAGACTCTTCCTGAACGGTTTCAGTTCTCAGTCACCCTGTGCAGGGCATCAGCTTCTACTGTGCTCTGAGTTCTGCCCCTGTGCTGTCTGAATCCAGGGTGACTCATTCCTGGACAGAGCAGGTGCCCCTCGCCCAGGGGCCTGGGAAGCAGGACGGTCTCCTGAGGATCCTGGCAGCCTTCACAGCTTTCTTGTAGTCATTGCTCTGGATCAGCACCCAGCAAAGCAAAACATTACCTTCCAAAATGTCACAAACCCACAGAAGGCACAACGCCAGGCAGTACTTTCTGAAATCAAGAAACTAGGAGGGTCGGAAACAGATGGTGGGCGGCATCCTGAGGCCGAAGAATGGAAAGAACCTCGTAGCTGTTCTTGAGCTGTTGCGGAGAATTTCCTGGTTATTAGTTAATTATTACTGAACTTGATTAGTAATTACTCATTTTGATCATCTATTGTACTCAACAATACATCCATTTATCAGATCAAATATTTATTGAAATAAAACAAGTAATTGTGAATGATTAAGTATTGTCACTAATTTGTGAATTAGCTATTGTTAAAACAATTAAGTTAGGCATCCGTTGTGTGTAAGGGGAGCAGAACCACATGGAAAAAACACCTCCCACATACCTTAAAGGATCACCTTATGCATTTTCTGAAATTTCATCTCCAGACCTGTCTCAGTTTGAGCCAAGGAGATCTAATGATTTCCTCCATTTGGTCTGAATAGAAACTACCCCTACTTAGCTTGTAAGCAACAACAGGGCAGGGATTGTGTATTTATCCATATATCCCTGGTGGGGCCTTTCCTTGTCTTCATCCTAATAAAGACTTCACTCCCATTCCAGCTCCCCGAAATCACTTAGTATTATTCTAATTATGATGTGAATTTCTCATTGTTGTCTCCCCATTGAAGAGCATGGACCTACCTGATTCCTTTGTTCTTATAATTCTTCATCTGGGTCAGTTTGCCCACAGGAAATTAGGGATTCCCATAAGTCCATGGTGAAATGGCTTTGCAGAGGCCTTGTAACTGTAATTTTGAGAGTGACAATAGGTTGGTGATGTTGAAGGTGTAGGCTTGGGGCCAAAACACACAGGAAACAAATCTCTTCAGTTGGTACCTTCAATTTTATTTAAAAGTTGTCAATATAGTCCCTCTATTTTCATTTATTCTAGTCATTATTATTTAAATATTTAATATTTGCTTAGGGTTCCTTAACTTATCATGTGTGCACAGAGGAGTTGGGGCACAAATCACCCATGGCCCTGGCTTGAGGGGAAAAAAACCAATCTAACAGATTGGTCTTGTAGGGAAAAAGTTCAAGGGAAAATAATGCATTGTTTAGAGGACATCCCTCAGGCTTTCTAATTATAGTCTTTCAGTGTCTTTAGCCATTTTACAACTCTGTAAAATACAGCTAATTCATAACAATACAAAATAATTCTTATCTGCAGACATGCAAATGATGTCCTGTCCATAGCTGTCAATTTACTCTCCTCCCTCTCCCTTGAAAAACCAGTTTGACTCCATTTGCACTTTGACTTCAATATTCTAAATCCACAAATATGCCTGTTCTCTAGATTCTCTTAGAATTGCTCAGCTCCCCCACTGATTAATGATCTTTAATTTTTATGATCTTATTTAATCTTTAATAAGTAGTAATAGCAACCCCTGCTCATTTCATATATGGATAAGAGCGACGATGTTTCCTTGTTTTGAAATTTATTTTTACACAAGGTCAAATGTTGGAAGATGTTCACCCCACCTGGAGAGAAACACAGAGAAAGCCAGGCAGTGTGTTGACCCTGAGTGTCATCTCCAATGACTGGTGTCTCTTGGGCCATTTCTGCTGTCCTGGGCTGTGTCATCCAGAATAAGGTCCTCAGGTTTGCTGTTCATCCTTTTTTTTTTTTCTCCAACTCCTAAGTATCCTTTACACCACAGGCTAAATGTCACTTTCTCCAGCAGCTTTCTGTGATCCCGGATGAATTTGATTATGTGCTCTTATTGTATGCTTCCCTTGACTCTGTGAGTCATAGCATACATCCCATTCTATTATTACCGCTTGTTTAAATAAGTGAGTATGCAAATGATGGATCCTGCTGTGACAGATTCCACCGTACCTTGTCTTCACCTGTTCTGACGTCTGACTTCACTAAGAAAACTTACAGGGCTCAAGTAGAATCTTTCTGGAAACATCTCCCTTTCTTCTTTTTCAAGTGGACACATCACCTTTTCTCTTTATTGTGTATTTTCCCATGCTTGGGAACCTTTACTAACACCTGTTCCACCTTTTCTTTTTCATATTCTCCTCTTTGCCTATCTTTTTTCCCTCCTCTATCCTCTTTAGTCTACGGCAGAGCCCACAAAACTAGTACCAGACAACTGCACCTCTATTTACAAATAAACACTTTGAAGGCAGCAAGATGCCAGTGCATTTCACCTCGGCTCCATTCTCCAGGCACAACAGAGGATTTCCCTGAGGCCAACCTTGGAGTGACACTGAAGCCGCTGTGCACACATCTTCCCACCTCCAAAAGAAATGAGGCACTCACGTCTCTGAGACATCTCGCCTGCACAGAAAGCTAGGAAAGTAAAAGCGGGAGAGGCACTCCAGGCCCCAGATCAGACTACCAAATCTGTGCATTTACCTAGACCTATTCTTTACATTAATAAGGAGAAAGACAATGATACATTTCAGAAATATCTGGACCCCCCCCCCCTTTCAAGCCCACATTTCCGAGCGGCTCTGTGGTGCGCTTCCATTTCACCCCAGGGCTGTGCAAATGTGGTTGGTGGTCACTGAACATTCTCTGCCTTCCAGCTTAATGGGTGAGAAAATATGGAATCCTATGTCTTTAAGAACTGAAACTGTCTAGAAACAGGATTTGATACCCTGTAGGAGACAGGAGACTTCCCTTTTGCTGTTCAAGTTTCATCTTCAGTTATCAGGAACTGAGCTGGGGCACCAGGACTTGGAGCTGCAGCAGCACAGGTCTGGGAAGCTGCAGTGTTCTGGAGATGAATACACTCTTCTTTCTTTTTGAATGTACAGCTCAGTGAAAAGTACGTTAAGAAAGTCCCTGTTTGACTCTGCATGTCCCAGGGGTTCACTGGAAGAGAGGACCGCCAGGTCTAGTCCCAGATGCTGGCCAGTCCCTGGATTCCCAAGCACTGTCCTTTGTCTGGCATGGCACCTTGTGGGCTTGGGGTGGAGCCCTGGAGCAGGGAGCACAGACCGAGCCATCTATGCTCAGCGGTGAGAGACACGCTGACGTAGGGCATACATAGTCAAGGGCCCCTGTGTTGGAAGGCTTTGAAGGCCACGTGCTCCAACCTACTCATTTTCCAGCTGTTGAAGCCCAGGGTACCAGAGACGTGCCCCTCTGGACAGCCGGTGTGTGGCAGTGTCAGGCCGTCAGGAATCCAAATAGCTTGACTTCCAGTGGTGTGGTTTTCTGCTGTTCCATGGAGTTCCTGGGCCATGCCTTACACAGGCTGTGTTGGAGGATGTGGTTGGGCTGCTGTACCTCACTTGTCCTCTAAACCCACACACCTGATCTTTTCTCCAGCCTTTTCTGTCTCTCCGTGTCCACAAGGCTGACCTCTATATGCTCCCCTGATGGCTGGTTTCCAGTTGGCATTGGCCAAGGGGAGGCACCCGTAGGAGACTGGAGCGTGGAAGGAGGAGAGTCTGCTGTGTTCCCGCCTGTCCCTTCCTGATTTGGAGGCTGTGGCAGCCACTGTCTTCCTGCACAGCTCATTTCCCCTGGGCCCCAGTAATTCCATCCTCGCCCTCGGCCCCTTCAGGCCCGATGGGGCAACAGCTCCCCACTGACCATATCCCTTGGATGCCTTCATTGGTTCCGTTAATCTTATCCACATGCCTGTTGCTAGTTCCTTCATTAAAAATCTCTGCAGAGGAATCAGTAGAGTGGAATCCTGGAACCTGATTGCTATTCGGATGTTTCAGCATCTGAAACTCGGTTGGCTAGGGGTTAACACAGCCCATGCTAAATACCACCAATACCACCAGCAGAACATGGAGAAAACTGCTTTGTACTCACTCAGAGCCCTAAGTCTCAGCATCTGAGCAACTAATTAATGCCCAGAGAATACCTGCCTCACCAGCAGGGTCTGCCCTACCAAGGCAAAACTAAAGGGCTGGCTGGGGTCAGTCCATCTCTAGCTCTCTGCCTGCTGGGCGCACTCAGCAGGACTGAACTCCTGAGCTCTCTGTAGGACATGGAGACAAATTCTTCTCTCAACCCTTCTCAGCTCCTCTCCCATATATAAAGCTACTCTGTTCTGTATTTCCTAAATCCTGGCAAACGAAGCCATCATCCACCCAGCTTCCTGAGCTGGAAACTGTAGCCAGTATCCCCTGGACAACTTCTTCCACTAAGTCCTATGGTTCCCAAACCATCCCTTGTCTTCCACCTGTTCTCATTTCTCCATTCCCATTAGCAGCATTTTGTTGAGACCAGCAGTTCTCAGCCAGGATCAACTGGACAGTTTTTTCAAAACACTGATGAATTCTCCACCCTCCCTGTTTCCTAAGGGAATATAACCATTTTTGCCGGGGTAGGATGTATTTTTACTACCACTCAATCCCCAGATTCATTGAGTTCCACTGGTTTGTTCTTCATTCTCTCTTACTTGGAATACATTCTTCCCTGCTGCTGCCTCTAATTTCTCCACACACCAGCAGAATGTGATCATTTCTCTCTGTTTAGTGGCTACAATGATAAAAAAAAAAACCAACTTGTCTGGCCAAATAAGGACTCTCACCACATGGTTCTAACCTGCCCTACTGGCTTCATATCTTAAGGTACAGAGGGGCTAAAGCAGATGGTAGGAGGAGGCAAGAGGATGGACACAGACTGGTGATGACATTCAAAATTTGGGGGCTCTAGCTGCCAAGGCTAGGAGGCCCTCCAAGGCCAGAATCTGGGTCTCACTAAGGATTTCCAATGAGACAATTTCACATACAACACCCTCATTTGACTAGTGTTAATTCCTTACAAACAGCAAAACGTAGGAAAATCAATATCCTTCATGAACGTCTCTACATGGTAAGTACCTTTCAACTCACTGTTCAAATGGCATCTCCCTTGAGGAGCCTTTGCTGAGTTACATGATCAGAGCTATTCTTTCTCCGCCTGTGCTGTCTCTGTTCCGGCATTGGTTCAGTTTTACCCTATTTTAGATCCATTGTGTTATTTAAAAAATTCCATGCAAATTTAGAATCACCCTGTCACTGTCTATAAACTATAGCTGTTTTCAAATAGGATTGCATCAAATCTACAGATGAATCTGGGGAGAATTGACATCTTGATGATACTGAGTCTTCCAATCCACAAATGTGCCATATCTATTATCTAAATATTCTTTAATTTCCCTCAGCTTATGCATTTTTAAATATATTCAGTTTAGAGGTTTTGCACATCTTCATCTAATTTATCCCTAAGTATTTTATGCTTTCTGATGTTATCGTAAGCGAAATTTGTAAGATTATAATTTTCAAATTGTCACTGGTAGATTGGTTTTTGTATATTGATCTTGTATCCTTCAACCTTGCTAAATCCACTTATTAATTCTAGTTGGGGGTTTGTGTGTGTGTGTGTGTGTGTGTGTGTGTATGTGTTTTTAGATTCCTTGGGGTGTTCTATGTAGACCATCCAGAGCAATATTTAACTGATGTGTTAAGAGTGGTCATTCTTCACTGTTCCCTATGCTGTGGGAAAGCCTTCAGTTCTCCACCATTAAGTATGTTGCTAGCTGTAGGGGTTTTCAGAATCACCCTTTATCCAACTGAGGAAGGTCACTTCTATTCTTAGTTCTCTGACAATTTTTATCATGAGGGAATATTGAATTTTTTCAAATGCTTTTTCTGCATCTAATGAGATGATCACTTGATTTTTAATTCTTTATTGTAATATAGTCAATTATATTGATTGATTTTTGAATGCTGAAAATAACCTCTATTCCTGAGATAAAATCCCATTTGGTCATGGTACATTATTCCTTTTATATTGTTGGAGTCAATTTGCCAAGATTTTGTCAATAATTTTTGCCTCCATGTTCAGGAGAGATATTGACCTGTGATTTTTTTTTAAGTCCTTTTGTCAGATTTGGGTATAATAGTTTTTTTTAAATTAAAATTATAATCAAATGTGCACAATTTAAAAAACCAAGTAGTACTAGAGGCTTACGGAGCAATTAGAGTTAGTTTCAATTACAAGTAACAGAGAACTCCAAAATATTTGGGCTTAAATAAGATATATATTTTCCATGTCACATGGTTTGATGGGGTGGGAGAGTGGGTGAAATACGTGAAGGGGTTAAGGGGTACAAACTTCAAATCAGAAAATCAGTTAGTCATGGGGATGGAAGTACAACATAGGGAATATAGCCAATATTATTGTGATTTCTTTGGTAACAGATGGTAACTACCCTTATAGTGGTGAGCATTTAGTAATGTATATAATTGTTGGTCATAATGTTGTACATCTGAAACCAATATTATATATCAACATATTTTAATTAAAAAAAGGAAAAAATGATCTGAGAGGTAGAGAGTGTTGTGGCCGCTTCATTGTGTCATCAGGGACCCAGACTAACTTTCTTTTTCTTCTTATCCTTTAAGGGTCACTTCCTATTCCAAGATGGCTGCTGGAGTTCCATTCATCAGGTCATATTCCAAACCAACAGCAAGAAGAAAGGGGAAGAAAAGGAAAGGGGTGTCTGCCTCTCACTTTTACACAGTTTTTCCAGAAGTCCCTTGGCTCTTCTAATTATGTTTCCTTGGCTATCATTTTATCATATGGTTGCATCTAAATGCTAGGAAGGCTGGGAGGTACAACCTTTTAGCTAGGAACATTGCTGAGGAAGGGGAGGATGGATGCAAACATGCGGAGGGAAAAAAGAATAAAAAGAGAGTACATGTGATCGGATTCCATGTATATTAAACTCTAGAAAAGCCAAATCTAATTTACAGTGACAGGAAACAATCATTGACTGAGGGCCAGGAGTGAATGGGATGGGGTACAGAAAACTTTTGGGGATGATGAAAATGATCTGTGATGTTATATAGGTGCACAGATTTGTCAAAATGCATCCACATGTACACTTATAAAGTTGATTTTTAAGTATGGGGAATCCCAGCACTGAAACAGAACTAATGAACTTTTGTTTATTTCCCTCAAGTCTTCTTCTATTTGCTTGTCTTTATGTGGTTGAAATTGGAACACAAATGATGACTTTGGATCTTGCCTTTTTCACCCAACGTTACATCGCAAAATTTCCCATGTTGCTACATTAATCTTCATAACACACTTTTAAATGACTCTGTAATTCTTTGGAACTTGAAAATGTAATATATATATATATATTTATATGTATATACATACATATTCAGAAAATTTTCAGAAATACCAAATAGTACACAGTGAAAACCAAGTCTTTCCCCCAACACTGACTTTCATGGCCCCTTACTTGGAAGCAGTGGGTTATCCAGGATCTAGCATGTACATCCAGAAATACTCTGTGCACATAAAGACATGTATGTGATCAGCTTTCCTTTAATACAGTGCTAAATACTGCCTTTTCTCTTAATACATCTTGGAAAGCATCTCATATCTACACCTCGAGACAGACCTCATTCTGTTCAACTCTGCATCATATTTCACGGATGGATGTCCTATAACTTACTGAACCAATACTGATAAACATTTAGTTTCCTAGTTTTTTCCCCTATTACACATACCACAAGGTGTAAAGCTGACGTTTTGGCTCAGCTACCGCAGACACTATCTCAAAGGAAGCGCTAGACTGTATGCAAAGTTTACTACAAAAGTGGCTTAAAGCTGGTCACGTGACCATTGAAACTTGAGGAAATAAAAGGCTGGAGAGGGAGGAGATTGTGAAGGCGTTTGTGAGGGCTTCCTCCATCCCCTAAAGTCAAGGAGGAGGAATTCAACAGAAGGCTCAGTATACGTCCCTGCAGTCTGGGGGCCCTGGCAGCTGGCAACTGCCTTCTGCTTGGGAAACGCTGAGGAGGAGAGAAATACTGGCGCATTGCCTGCGGGGAGTGGACGGGCCGATGCTGCTGCCTGCACTTAGCCTGTGGGCTCAGGGTTAATCCAGAGAAAATCCCACGTTTTCCTGTGCAGCAGTTGGCCTGGGTTGTCTTAAGGCAGTGCCCAATGCCCCCTTGTCCTCCTGGTCTGTCAGCGGGCAGCTCAGATGCCCAGCTCTTTGCCCATGGAACATGGCCCGTTTCACTCACATTCTCGGCACAAGCCAGGAGCATTCAGGTGGGAGCTCTGAATTGGTCCTGGGCTCAGCTCTCACCATGAGCCCTTGCCTTTGACCCTTCCTCAGCCACTAGCCCGCCCCCCTGTGGGCTGGGCTGAAATAGACACCTCCTGGATGACCTGTGCAGATTCTGAAGGGTGCTTCTCTGTTCCTGTCTACCGCCTGCATCGAGAGAGGTACTTCCCCTCACAGGGTCTATACCCTCACCCTCCTGCCCACCCACTGACCCCTGGAGAGCCTGCTTTCCAGACTTCTTCCTCATTGGTCCTACCCATTTAGAGGCCAGTTGCCAAGGTCATGGTGCACGCCTGTTATGTGACCTGTCCTTGGAGGCCTTGGGTTGTTCCCTCTCTGTTCCCCCCACCCTCAAAAAGACCCATGGTCGGCTGCTGCCAGAACACGGCGCATGCTCAGAGAAGACCAGCCCCTGCCAGCCTCACTGGGAGAGGGCAAAACTCTGCGAGGAAAGCCACTGCCTGTGAAGGTGACCCCCAACACAGTCCTTCTCGGACTTTAATGTCTGTCGCCAGAACCTGGGAATCCTGCTAAACCATAGATCCTGACCCAGGAGATCTGAGAGCTGAGCAAAGCAAGCTCCTAGGTGTGCCGGTGCTGCTGGTCTGTGGACCACACTCAGAGCAGCAAGGACTTAATATATTCCCAAGCCAAAGTGTTTTTAAAAAGGCATTCTCTGGGGTCATCTCATTAACTCAGAATAACTGAGGTAGGAAGGGCAGTCTGATTTTTTAAAAAGTAAATTATTCAAATATTGTAAAGTACAGGGCTTTGATTTCTTTCAAGGGTTGCATTATCACTGAACAAGAGTGACAGAGGATTAAAAGAGAAGGTTCCATGAATCTGCTCCCATGAAGAGAGAAGCATAGAGATTCATAGGTCTGTTTTCCTGCTAAACTAGAGGACCTTGAAGTAGCTTGAAAATGCCCAATTCTCTTTCATAGATTATTTTACCCACTTTTTTCTTGACAACAAGCACTATTTTAGCTTTTTTTGTTTTAGCCTTCATTTAGTGCATTCTCAGATAGGCAATGAATAAATGAAGACATAACTGAAATTAGTTTCTTCATATTGTAGAAAAGTAAACTTTGGCCCCATCACTACATTGTCACAAAGTCTGTGCACTGTCCAGATGAATGACACTTTCCCCAAGACCTAAGCCAGACCCAGCACCCGTTTCCTGCTCATGCCCCTGCATGCCCAGGGATTGCTCGGGGTTGGGTGAGTGTGTTTTCCTGAGCAAGGCTGAGCGATCATTTTCTGCAATGACAGTCGGTAACAGCCTGTTTAGTATCACTGCTCCTGCCTGTGCCCAGTGGGGGTGACAGGAAGATTGGCAGTGAAGCCAAGAAACTGTTTTTAGAGGCTGCCAAGCAAATTACTGCATGGTTTCTCCCTGAGGCATCAGGGCATGGATGAGAAAGGAGGAGTGGGGTTTCCCTGCCAGTATTTGGGTTCTCACGGGTGGGAGGGGACGGATGTAAATGGCTCTGGCAGCCAACCCCACAGCTGATTATTTACATGGCAGGATCCTGAACACTCACAGGTAGGCATTTTTCTGGGGTGTTTAGGAAGATCATGCTTTATGCGTATTCATGCAAGCGAGGAGTTTTGGGGAGTGGTAGAGGATCTCTCCTTTCGGTTTGGGTTCTGGCTGTTCCCTCATTTCTGCATTTCCTCCAGCAACCCCAGTTGTCATGCAGCCACAGACATGAAGCTGGAGCATCTCACAAGGGCCCACCTTATGAAGAACTTCACATGGGGCCCTCAGCGTTGGAGAAGGGAGGACAGAAATAGAAAGAGAACTAGTAAACACAGCCCTGGCTTTTGAGGAACTGACCAGTCTGAGGCAGGCGCAGAAGCAAAGAGAGAACCTGAGAATGCTCATGAAGGAATTTCTGTGCAGACGGGTTTAGGGGCCAGGAGGGTGGTGACCAAGCAGACTAGAACAGAGGTGCAAGGGCCTGACAAAAAGAAGAGGTGAACCCACTGTGCCCTATGGGGAGTTACTTACCCTTTCTATATAGTGAGACTAATAGCTGCCTGTTCAGTTGCTTTAAGGATTAAAGGCAGTCCTGAATAGAGAAATGCCTATAACAACATCTCACTGTAAATAGCATCTGTCCTGATAATTATTACTGTTGATTAGATGGAACCGTAGACTAACCATGCTGCCCTCTTGCATATCCAGCTCACCTGCTGCATTTCCACCGTGAGGAAGGCCTGCCTTGAGTCTCCTCATTCCCTCAAGCCAAGGGTTTTCTTTGCGATCTACAACCTCTGTGAATCGCTGGACGGTGCAAGGCGCCGACAGCAGCCGTCAAACAACACAGACCAGAATGGGGCTCAGACTCATTTGAGGGCAAAATCTGGGGCTTCAGCCTCAGGAACAGTGTAACTAACTTGCCAGCCCCACCCAGCAGGCTGTAGCGTATGGGCAGACGGAGAGGCTGCATGGTGAGTAGTTAAAAGCCCAGAGCCAAACTGGGTTTGTATCTCAGTGCTGTCACCACTTGAAGAATCTTGGGTAAGTTATTGTGTTTCTGTAAGTCCAGGGAAAGGAAATCCTGGGGCAAAACACCTCTAAAACCCAAAATTAGTCAAAGGGAGAAATAAAGTTTAAAATCTGTTTATTGCTTACAAACTGCAATCTGGGGCTTTCTCTCTTTCCTGCTCCAGCAGAGGCAAAACCAGCCCTCCCCCTCACCTCTCAGGTCCAGATAAGCCCTCCTGCCAGGAAATTGCCCATTGATATGGAGATGAACTCTCCACCCCTGAGGAATGATGCAAATGAACTAAAGCCATACTTCTTTCCACCTCTGAACACCTATTGATACGCAGAAGTACTAAAGCCAGGCGAGATATTCTGGAAATATTACAATTTTACCCACAGCTTCTGTTTCTTGATTTGTCAAATGGGAATAATAATAGTACCTACCCCAAAGTGTTGTGAAGAACAAAGAACAAACACATGCAAAGTGGTGGGAATATTGCCTGGCTTGGAGCAAACACCACACAAATGCTAGGTGTTTTTATTTAGTGGAGATCCTCGGGTGGGAAATTCTGCCTTTTGTCACTCTGATCATCTTTGAGGGGGTAACTGGCACGAGTCGGGTAGCATGAAGAGAGGCTGTGGCTGGAGGATGAGGATGGCCAGGTGGGCAGGCAGAGCTCTCCCCTGGCCATGCTCTATGGATCTTCAGGGAAGGCATGGGTAGGGATGGTGGCTGGGACAGAGGAGGACATGCCTGTCTGAGGTCAAACAATTCCTCTAAAGGACTAATTTCCTAGGAGCATCCACAGCGAGCTCAGGGCCCTGCCCAGGATGTCATCTCCTCATTCTGCAGGTGGAGAATGGCTGTGCCTGCATGACGCCTCTAGGGACCATGCCTAGGTACTGTAGCCTGTGCATCCCAAAGCACTGTCCAGCCCTTTGGTCGGGCACTGGTGCCTGAACCTTACCACAGTGACATCTGACTTTTCCTACCTTTCCTACTTTCCATTTCCTTCGTGGCTTCAAAAAACCAAAATATTGCTGTGTCGTATCTATTTTTGTAAGACACCTTAGGTTGTTCTCAGAATAGGCAGAAAATAAATTAAAAAACTAGTTCCTGGAGTTTTTAATTTTCCCTTCTGGAAGTTTTACAGCAATAATTTTCAAATATTTTTTTTTTCAAGAGGAACCCCTTTTAAACATGAAATCTTTCCTAGAACCCATATATATATATCTTGCTCGGTTTAAAGCAAGAAGGACCCAAAGCCCCAGCCCGTCTCCTGAGTCATCTTTCCCAAGCCATAGCTCCAAGAAGCCCTGTTTGTAAACCACCAGTCTGCTCCATGGAAACCATACTGCAATGCTTAATGTATCATTTCGATGCAAAAATAAGGAAGTGAGATGGCTTCTTATGACCTTTTGGATTGAAAGGGATAGAAGGGATAGATAAAAGAAAAAGGGGATAGGTGAAAGAAGAGAGGGGATGCAAACTCAGCAGTCCAAGCAGGTTTATTGCTGAACCTGAGGACCCCCTCTGTCCTGGCTAGCAGGACAAGGTCAAAAGGCTTTTTATGGCCAGGGTTTTTGGCGGGCTCTTTGAGGGGAGGGGTTGGGGGAAAGGTGGGCTTGTGGCTTGCTGACGTGTCCTCTGGAGAATGCTTGTGGCCTAGGGAAGATGACACTTAGGTCTCCGAAATGGTGGGTGGGCTTATTCGAAAGGTGGTACTCAGGTCTGGATTCTATCATGGATAACTTGCTAATCATTGGTGGCACTAACCACCAGAGAATGGATATTAGTTAATATCTAACAGAAAAGAACTATGAACACAAACCGAAAGTCATATAAGATAAGCATTTGGGAGTTTAAGTAACAATTAGGGCTTAAGTACTACTGATGGAATTTAATAGTTAAATATGGGTCCTTGATGAGAAACGTATAAGAAAAAAGTTGCAAAGCAGTTTGGACTGGAGTTTTAACCAATGATCAACACAACCTGTGAATCAGCTGCCTTGCTCTCCCCAGTCCCAGGGAATTCCCCGTTCCTCAAATGCCTCCAACTTGCTCATCTCTCTCCTCTCTTTAACCCTCCCTCCTCAAAATCTAGCTTTTTCATGAACCCTCTTGTCATCTCCCTAGTCTCCACCTGGCTGCACTTGGTGAAACAGAGGCTGCTCTGTATTAGGCTGTGGGCTTGGCCCCCCTAGGGAGGGGCTATGCGGGGCCTGCCTCACCCACTGAGGGCAGTTCCCCCAGCAACTGCCCCGGGTACTTTCTCATTCTGCCTGGGAGCTAACAGAGTGCCTGCTTCTAAAATAATTAAAACATGGCTGCATTGGTAGAGAGACAAATATAATAATGGTATACATGAAAACATCCTCCTTAGACCTAAAATTCATGTTTTCTCCTGATTTTAAAGGAAATTAAAACAATGTGAACCACCCCCCCACACTCCCCCCCAGAAGTTCTGTGGACCCTTGGCACTATGCAGGTATATAAAGGCTACCGCTTATTAGCTGTATTTCAGCAATTTACTTAACTTTTCCGGGCTTAGTTTTCCTATTTATGGAATGGAAATAACAATAGAACTTGATTTGCAAGATTACCTGTTAGATAGTACTTGTTTTGTCTCGCACTGTTAAAAATAGGGAAACAGAATGAAAATTTTCATTTCTTCTAATGCTCTCATTCAACCTTAAATCCAGTTTTAAATTTTAGTTTTGGCAAAAACGGACTTCCTAGTTCAAAGGAAAAGCATGATAAAAGGAAAGAAACCAAACCAAATAAATGCTCTTTCCGAAACGTCCATGAACTCTTCCCAAACACCAATTTGAAGAGCAAATGAATCAGAGACACATGGTTTAGATTTCCCTGTCAAAGTCCCAAAAGGGGGTAGCTGCTGTGCCCTCTCTGCCAGCGGAGCAAGAGATCAGGGTCTCTGGCCCCTCAGCCCTCCTTCCCCATTGGGCTCAACTTACATTTCTCCTTCAAATGTGTCCTCCCCCTTCTCCAAGAGCGGATGCCATCAGGTGGCCCGACTAGAAACCAGAGAGTAACCAGGGCACCCCAAAAACCAGTAAGCGGTGATGGCTTAATTAATACTCGGCCTCCAATCTATTCATTCCTAGTTTCAGAAAGGTAGGATTTCTAAGAAACATTTGG
The DNA here is from genome assembly GCA_032199065.1 of Smutsia gigantea. Classification (NCBI taxonomy): domain Eukaryota; kingdom Metazoa; phylum Chordata; class Mammalia; order Pholidota; family Manidae; genus Smutsia; species Smutsia gigantea. The sequence continues at coordinate 36,249 of JAVSCE010014451.1, read as the reverse complement.
GGGTGAAGGTGGTAGATTTGCTCTGTGCATGATGTTTTCCAGGAAATTCAGCTTCCTGAGAGATGTCATACACTGTAACATTCCCAGTGGCTGGCAGGGGAACTCTGGAATGACTCAAGTGAGGTCCTGAACCAGGAAAGGATGGGTTTTGGCCTAAAACCACACCCTTCTCTCACTTTGTCAGACTGCACCCGTTTTAACTACAGCCTCAGCCCCGTCCCCTCCCCCAGCAGGGAAGCCTTCCCAGATGAACCAGAAGCCCTTTCCACCCCAAGTCACCCTCACACCTCCAACACCCTCATTTGTATATGTGGTTACCATTTCATTGACATCCCAGTGACCTGTGACAGCTTCAGATGGGCTCTCTGACCGAATCTAATGAGTTGGATAACAGTGTCTTTAAAAATCTACCTGAGAAGAACCTTGGCTGAGCCTCTAGAGCCAGTCTGTCAGGCAGTCAGTCAACACACGTGGAGGGCTTTGTGCCCTGCCAGCAAGGCCTTTTGCCAGGCAGTAGTTACCGAGAGACAGAGATACTGAAGAAAGACCCTGACCCTTAGAGATGGAGAAGTCAGGAAAGACATAAACAGACATCCACACAGCTCCAGACACAACCACGGACAAACTCGCTCACCCGTGTGACCATGCACAGCAGAGGCAAGGCTTCCTCACTGTCTTAATCTGGCTGAGGTTCTAGGAGGCTAAGGCCGTAGAGCCAGGTTCTTCCCCTATGTCTAAGCAGACCGTCATATGGAACAGTCTCTCCGATCCCGAGTGGAAGAAAAACAAGCTTTGGCACGAGCCCCAGGCCCCAGCCTTGGGGAGCAGAGAGGGCTCCCTAGCATAGAAGAGAATAAAAGACTAAAGCTCTTATCATTCAAAACTGGGCACCGCCTGCCCAAAACAGAGAAGGGGAGGTGGCACTCAGCAATTACATTAGCAGGTTTATTCAAGCACCTGCCACCTGGAAAAGACAAGAAGCAGGCAGAATCATAGCCAGAGGCTGTGACTCAGGGTGTCCACTACGACACACGCTAATGACTGTGCACCCGGTAAGGGTCTATGCTGGGTGCTTCTGAGCATAGGGACCTAGAAGAGCACTCTGGCCATGGTGCAGCTATATTAAAAGGCAGCCAAATACAAAAGGCTGCTTGTACTGAATGCCAACTGACTGGTGCACACCACCAGTAAGGACCGGAGGAAAAGTAATAATGGTAACAATTATTGAGCACTTGCTATGTGTCAAAGCACTACTCCAAGTGCTTTGTATGTATTGAACTTTTCCAGCAACCCATGAGGTGGGTGCTAGTAGTATTCCCCTTTTGTTGATGAGAAAAGTGAGGCTCAAGGAGCCTCGTGGAACCATTCTTCATGGTACATGCAGGATCTGAACTCATAATTCTGCCTTGCCAAGCCCATATGTGCATAAACATACCTGTGCACGTTTTTCTTAAATGATGGAGAAGGACTTTGGGAAGAGAGGTGACAGGCACAGGGCTATAATTCCTATCTGTAACTTACTTTTGATATAAGGAAGAAAATCTGATGGCTGAGTTTTAAAGTTGGAGCGTGCCTATAGCCAAGAGATCGGTGTTTCTTTTTTTTTCCAACTTTTTATTTTTTATTTTGGTATCATTAATCTACAATTACATGTGCAACATTATGGTTACTAGACTCCCCACCTCATCAAGTCCTCCCACATACCCTATTATAGTCACTGTCCATCAGCATAGTGAGATGCTATAGAATCACTGCTTGTCTTCTCTGAGTTGTACAGCCCTCCCCGCGCCCCCCCAACATTACACCTGCTAATCCTAATGCCCTTTTTTCCCATTTGTCCCTCCCTTCACACCCATCCTCCCCAGTCCCTTTCCCTTTGGTAACTGTTAGTCCATTCTTGGGTTCTGTGAGTCTGCTGCTGTTTCGTTCCTTTGATTTTTTTCTTTGTTCTTATATCCACAGATGACTGAAATCATTTGATACTTGTCTTTTTCCGCCGGGCTTATTTCACTGAGCATAATACCCTCTAGCTCCATCCATGTTGTTGCAAATGGTAGGATTTGTTTTCTTCTTATGGCTGAATAATATTCCATTGTGTATATGTACCACCTCTTCTTTATCCATTCATCTACTGATGGACACTTAGGTTGCTTCCATTTCTTGGCTATTGTAAACAGTGCTGCAATAAACGTAGGGGTGTTTATGTCTTTTTGAAACTGGGCTGCTGCATTCTTAGGGTAAATTCCTCCGAGTGGGATTCCTGGGTCAAATGGTATTTCTATTTTGAGTTTTTTGAGGAGCCTCCATACTGCTTTCCACAATGGTTGAACTAATTTGCATTTCCACCAGCAGTGTAGGAGGGTTCCCTTTTCTCCACATCCTTGCCAACACTTGCTGTTGTTTGTGTTTTGGATGGTGGCCATCCTAGGTGTTTCTTTTTGAGGGCCAAGGGGCGGGGCTGTTTCTTAGATGTGCCTGTTATTTCTTAAAACATTTGGCAATGGCTCAAAGCATGTTTTTAAAAATTGAAGTATAGTTGATACAAGCGATCGCCTTTGGTGTTTAGTGTTGCAGTACTTAAAATCCTCAGACTGTGAGCGTGCTTAAACTATGACGGGCGAGAGCAATGAGCTGGGTTGTTCTGCTGGATGGGCAGAAGCCGAGAGGGAAGGAGGGTGCCCGCGAGTCCTGCCGGTCCCAGTTGCCATGGTGTCTAGCGTCCCTGATGCGGCCTCCAGGCCAGGGCAGGGGAGGAGGAGGACGGCGGGGGGGAGGGGGGGGCGGGGGGCAGAGGAATTCCGGTGGGGGGTGGCAGCGCTTCTCCAACAACCGCTTTCCGCACCTTCTGGTAGGGTCCCTCGCGGAGCAGGTCTGACCTGGTGGGTCGCGTCCCGCAAGGGTCCGGGTCCCGGCCTCGGTTTTCGGCGATGACTCGGAGTCTCCTGAACCACAGCGCCACGTAGTGGCCACTGATAGGTGTCTCTTGGGCTCCTCCAGCTCGGAAATCTGAAGCTCTCCTTCCCTGTGCCAGGTGGGTTCCAGCTGGCTTTCTCCAGGGGCAGGAAAGAGAGGGGCAGTGGGCCTGCGTGCCGAGGCCAGGACCAGATTTGCCTGGCTCTGAAAACTGGCTTCTCAGAAAGTAGTATTATGGAAGGGATTATCCTCAGAGCCAGGAAGGTTAGAACCCTGTCCCGTTGCTTATGAGCTTTTAAAGGTACCGAGCCTATGTAGGCCTCAATTTCTCATCTATTAAAGGGCATAATAACACTGGTGAAAAATAAATTGCAAGGCTTCTAGAACAATGCCTTCAAGCAGTCGGAGGTCAAAACATCATTGAGCTCAAAACATCAGTCACCACAGGTCTCAATGCTGCTGAAACTCATGCTTGGCAGATGGCAGGTGCTCTGGGTGCTTATAAACTAGTACTGATCCTTCTTAGTGCCAGCTTAATAGTGGGACATCCCTAGCCCTAAATATCTGGCTATTTTCAGGAAAGGTAACAGTCCAGTTAGTCTTGCAAATCGTGTAGAAGTATCTGGCTATTCTATTCGTCAGCCCTGGGGAATGCTCCATCTTCACCATTCACTCCTGCCTCCCACACCTGCCTGTAGGAGGTCCTCTTGGTACAAAGCCATGCCACTTCTGGGAGGCATTGTAGTGGGAGGGGAAAGGGCAGTAGCACCAGGAGTCATCCAGACTGGTTCTGGGACTCCGGGTGTCCCAGGGGTGTTGGTCCATGTGAGTGTTGGTAGCCAGCGACTGCCTTGCCAGGAGTCACTGGGCATGGGCGGGGCATAGGACTTGCCTCCTATACCCTGGCTTCTGCAGGACCATGCCAGCATTATACCAGGTACTCATGATCTTTAAGATCCTGGAACCATAACTGACACATGATGAAGACTAAGTACACCAAGTCCTGCATTACAGTGAGAGCTGATTGACTAATAAGACAGCTGTGTGCTACTTTTCCAGAGAGAACATCATTTTAAGGGGAAGAGAATGAATGTTAGACAAAGAACAAATTCTCTAGTGTAGAATCTTCGTGGACGTATTTGAGGGGGGGAACAGGAGAGAGATTGTTGCCCCTGAAAATAATACCCACAGAATTTCTTATCTCTGTAGAAAATTTAAAAACACTTTACTCCTTCCTTCTCTCTTTTTGCCAATAGTCCTTTGCCTCTCTTTTAAAGTCCTTCATCTTTTAAAAAACAGATTCGACTGATTCTCTCATGCCCAAACTACTGGTTAATTTTTTTTATTAAAGTATCATTGATATACAATCTATGCTCAGGTTTCACATGAGCAACATTGTGGTTACTACATTCCCCCCTATTATCAGGTCCCCACCACAGCCCCATAACAATCACTGTCCATCAGCATAGTAACTACTGGTTAATCTTAACTTATATTTGGTAGATTGACAGCCTGAGGAGGAGAGGTTGATTGATTAGGTATGTTTCTTTTTGCCATGATCACAGTCTGGTTCTTGTATGATAATGACTCAACTCTCATTGGCTTGGGGTAGGGGAGATAGGATGCAGTGGTGAGCTCCGAGTCATTGATAATGGCTCTGACACACTTTCACAATGAGCATGGCTGTACTCCACGTCCTCTAGCTTTGGAACCCCACATCCATGGGTGAAGCCCCAGGAGGAGGCGGGTCTCAGGTGCAGGTGGGGGAGGGAACCGTGTCGGCACGAATGCTGAAAGGGCTTCTAAAGAACGTAGGAACAACAGAAGTAGTTTTGTGTATGCTTGCTCAGCAGGTAGCAGGCAGCCAACAAATATTTGTTGACTACTTGCTTGATTGAATGTTTTTGCTCACCCAGTTTCCTCTAAAATCTTCAGGTATCTTGTTCTTGGTTATGGGAGAAGCATGGAAGGGGAGAGGGAACTGTGGGATTAGATAATATTTTATTGTTCAGTTTTTATACTTCTGCTGTGTCGTGTGGCAGTTAATGACAGAGAATGGTCTTTTGATATGACAGAGAATGGCATTTGATAGTCTTAGTTTCAGATCTTGCCATCACTATGTTGTTAGTCAAGATAAGCTAAAAACTTAGTGACTCATTGTATCCAAGTAATAGTCTAGTGCAGGTGGCAGAGACAGGGTGAAAGGTGCTGTCTCACTCATTCTTTCTGGGGACTCAGAAAGAATCCCACCAGGTTCCTTCCATTCTAATCATGTGGCTTCATCCTGACTGGGGTCATCCAGACAGTGAAGGCAAACGGGATGAAGGAATACCTGCAAGATTTCTTATTGGCCAGGCCAAAGAGTGGCAAAAAGTCCTCATTTCATTGGCCAGAAGTCAGTCACATGACCAGCCTATAACAATAAGAAGGCTGGGAAATGTAGTTTAACATGTAGCCAGAAAGAAAAGGAGAAAATGGATGCTAATGAGCAGTAGAAGGTTCTGCCATAACTGTTCATCAGCTATGTGATGTTGGGCAAATGGCCTTAACTTTCTTAGCCTTAATTTCCTCATCTGCAATGACAATGACACATACTCAGTGGGACTGCTGAAAGGACATAATTTGCACAACATGCTTGGTACACAGTGTGCCAGTCCTTCACAATATACAAATGAGTACTTTCCCTTCCTCTGGGTCACCCCAAATATGGACTAGTTGGAAGAAGGCCCTCAGCAAGCTTTCCCTCTAGTTAGGGGAACATGACCCACTGCTCCCTATCACATGGGGGACAGAGGGTTCAGTCTGGGTGATTTCAGGGAAGTGGGGAGTGGTCTCTGATTCTTGGGGGAGTTTGTCTTAAGGTCTTTTCATGGTCTGTGTTAAGGGTTTGCTGGAGTATTACCTCAGTAGCCAGGAAAAGCTGTTCTCTGGAAGAAAACAACCAGAAGAAAACTACTTACATGGTAGCACCCAGCACTTATATTGCTATAAAACATTCTGATGAAACTTAGTAGACTCTTGGAAAGATCTTGGAAAAGTCTTGTCTTCTCTTGAAATTTTTAAGAAGTTACTTTCCAGCATGGAGTTATTTAGCACATCTCAGTTTAGGGACAGCAGAATGGGCTATTGCTTCTGGAGCCCCCTTCCTCTCTTCTGTCCTTTCTCCCTCCTCCTGGAAGTGAAGTGCCTAAGGCTTTGTGACTAAGCTGACCTATCCGAAAGCTCTTCTCTTGAGATCTCCTTTATGTGAACATCCAGACTGCCTATACCTCCCCCTGCCACTGGCCAGGTTCCTGAACATTCTGTTTACTTGATCAGGCATACCCAATGAGGGACAAGCAGAAGAAGGCCCATATAGTAGGTGCAGGGGAAGAAGAGATAGCAGAGTGTTGTCACTGGAAGTGGGATACAAATGCCCATCTCCAAAGATGTAATAATGCCCCGGGTTCTCTGCTGTCCAGTGTATATACCGTGGGTGGCTTTGGCAGGCATAGAGGTGAACCAGGAGGAGAAAAAGCCAAGACAGAAGGGGAAAAGGCTTACTGGCCACATATTTTCTCTTCCTTTCACTTTTGCTGGGTCTTTTAGAAACAACAAGGAAAGCCTGACTGTGCCCCTTCCTTTAAATGACTTCCAGCCATATCCCTCCAAATCCCCAAATGGAGGCCACTCTATTTTTAAACTTCTCTTCGGAAGTAGCTTCCACAATTTTCTTAAGTCTTCCCATCAGGGGAGCCTCTGATTTCCAGTAAATTCAGGGTCACATAGTTTTCTATACTTATTTGCATTCAGTTTGCATAAAATTGCATGCCATGGAGTCCTGGACTCTGAGTCAAAGCAACCCAGGAAATTAATGCAAATGGGCTCTGGCTTTTGTGCCCCCTGGGGGGTGGTAGAGGAAGGTGGCCTCAGCCTCAGAGAGAGCTAGACAACGCCAGCCCTGACCTGTAGCCACGAGTTCCACCACCCGCTTGACTTGCAGAGCCCCACCCTGGTCCCACTGAGAAGTTTATGGCAGGGGGGCTCTGTTTTCTGGACCCTGAAGCTTCATCCTCAGTGTGTTGGAGCCTATGAGAGGGATTTGAGTCATGAGGTGGGTGTGGGGGGTTAGGTTTGGCGGGGCAAGAAGAGGGTAATCCTCAGATCTGAGTAAAGGTCAGAATAGAGTGAGCCTGGGGACAGGTGTTGAAGGAGAGAGAACAGAGAGTCGCATTGAAGGCTGGGACAGTCTATGGGGAGGGGAGCCCTGCAGTAGGAAGAGGAGAGTGGGGAGAGGTAAGAAGGAGCAAGAGAGGGTACATAAGCAGAGGCAAATTGGTGGGCACGCATCGCATGGTTAGTTAGAATGGAGAGCGGACATGAGTTATCTAGAAAGTGAATGACCAAAGTTAGAGCTTGCATGGCCAGGCAGGTTCCCCAGGGGCCATTCCTCTCCTGCCAGGCAGGTGTTAGACTGCAGTTTCTTACTGAGGCCTGGAAAGTCATCCTCTGAGCCTGTCCAGGGACTGTCTGAGGTGTCACAGCCTGGAAGTAGGGATGATGGAGTTTGAGGTGGTTCGAGGTGAGAAGGATGACAGCAGCAGGGAACTTTGGACACACATACAGCTCATTTCCCCAGCCACCAAGACACTCCTATGTCTGAGTGAATGGCGGTGCCTGTGGCAGAGGAATACAGGGAAAAGGAGTGGTCCCGCAGCCCGGGGAGGGGCTGCTACTGCATATGGCGGTCTGGTGTGCTGGGCCAGGGCTTTATGGACTGGGGGCTGTAGGCTGGCCACTCGCCGCAACCTATGCTCAGATACCTTCTAAGGCACTGCACTCCATGGAGTCAGCCCTGGGGGGTCAGGAATGCGGGCTCCCCTGTCAGACCTTTTGGGATTTAATCCTGCCTCCCCCACTGAGGGCCTTGGGAAAGTTATTTAACACATCTGTGCCTTTGTTTCTTCATCTGTAAAATGGAAATTAGTATTTACTTCACAGAGTTGTGTAGAAGGAACTAAACCCATCAACTCCTATTGAGTTCTTAGAACAGTGGCTGCCAGAGAGGAGGCATGCAGTAGATACCACTGTCACTACACAGAGCGGCCCCAAATAAAATGCAATGACACGATTGCAGAACGTGGGGTGGGCTCCCAGTTTCTTGGCCCTGTGCCCAGGGTAGCAGCTGCTCCTACAATCTCAACTCAAGTTGATGCAGCCCTAACAGTAGGCCACGTGGATGTGGGCCGGGCATGGGCTCTGGCCAAACACAGGAAGGGATATGACACTCCTTGTGATGACATTTCCTCTTTCCCCTGATGTTATGTCATTGTTTGGGGGATGCCAGGAGCTGCACCCATGTAGGATGGTGAAGAGAGCTGATAAATGTGTGTGCCCTGATTGTGGTGGAACTGGAGAACTAGAATTAGACATGGAGCCTGAAGAGGGGACTGAATTGCTGCCATCTCATGATGAAACTTGAATGGATGAAGAGTTGCCGCTTACAGGTGAGCAAAGAAAGTGGTTTCTAGAGATGGAATCTACTTCTGGTGAAGACGCCGTGAAGATTGTTGAAATGACAGCAAAGGATTTAAAATATTTCATAGACTTAGTTGATACAGATGCAACAGGATGTAAGAGGATTGACTGCAGTTCTGAAAGACGTTTTACTGTGGGTAAAATGCTATCAAACAGAATTGCATTCTACAGAGAAACCATTGGGGAAAGGACGGGTCAGTTGATGCTTTATCGTTGTCTTAATTTAAATTTCCCAGTCTTCGGCAGCCACCACCCTGACCATTCAGCAGCCGTCAACATGGAGGCAAGGTCCCAGCAAGAAGATTACGACCCACTAGGAGCTCAGATGGTGGTTAGCAGTTTTTAGCAATAAAGCATTTTAAATTAACAGTATGTACATTGTATTTTAGACACGATGCCATTGCACACTTACCCTCTGTAGTACAGGGTACACATAACTTTTATATGCACTGGAAAACCAAAAACTTCCTTTGACTCACTTTATTGCTCTATTGGCTTTACTGTGGTCATCTGGGAAGGCACCTGCACCCTCTCTCTGAGTATATCAATGTTCACAGCGGCACCATTCTGTTTTTTAGTTGATTTGCTATGCAATGTATATACATTAGAAAGTGATCGCTACAATATAGCTACCATATGTCCACATAAAAAGAGGATTATTCTTAATAGCCCCAAACTGGAAAACCCAAATGCCCATCAACAGCAGGATGAATGAGTAAATTATAGTATGAGAATGAGTGATTGCCAGAAAAATCATGGACAGATCTCAGAAACAGGAGGCTGAGAGAAAGAAACCAGAGTCAAAGAGTATATACTCTGATTCCATTTATATAGAGCTGGAGAGCAAGCAAAATTGATCCATGGTGTTAGGGTTGGTACCGTTGGAGGTAGTGGTACTCTGATCACTGATCTGATCTCTTTCTGTGAAATGTCATCAAGTGGCACTGTGCACTTTTCTGTATATGTGTTATACTTATAAAAACAGGAAGGATATGATCTCAAAGCAAAGAATAGCACTCTAAAAATCTGTTAGCTTTATGAAAATTTTTATGAAAAACTGTATTTGTTTATATTTTTTGAATTTCCCCTTGAACCATAATGTAGATTGCATTTTGGCAGCGGGCTGAGGCTGTGACAATGTCAGTGGGACAAGGAAACAGGGTAACGCGGTCAGCATCAGCTGTGCTGTGGGGAACAGGCTCTTGAAAGGGGGTGCTTCTGAGCTGCTCCTTGCTGCTGCACTCATAGTTCACATGCAAACCGTATTGTGTGCATGCGTCTGCATGTCTAGAAAGATGTTTTCCACCTTTTGCAGGCCATGGCATACCTAGAGAATGACAACATTGTAATGACACACTGGGGTACTGGATGGGGCTCCTGGCAGCCAAAGCTGACGGGTCTGGTCCTCCAGGTGACCCCAGGATGAGGGGTATCAATATCTCGACCCAGATGTGGGAAAATATCCACTCAGAGAATGTAAGAGGGCACGGGCTCCCATAACACAGGTTCAAGCTCTCTCAGCTGGCAAAGGGAAGGGTCTAGACCCCAACTCTGCATACCCCTCACCTCTGGATTACGGGTCCCACTGCAGTGACGAAGATCATGGGGATCAGGGGAATTATACTGCATTCTGGGTCTCTATGTGGTGGCCTCATCTCTCCCCCAAACCTCATTTCCCAATACCCCCTCACCACTGCCCTACGTGCTGCGCTTGTCTGTCGTCTTGTCATCTCTGCACTCCTTCCAAGTCCCCAGAGCTCCCAAACCTTCTCTTTCTCCATCATGCCATTCCCTCTGCCAGGAGTGCTCAGCCTGGCATCTCTCTGCTCAGACCTCCCCTCCCGCAGGAAGCCTCTTTCTATGCACGGCCTGAGGCCACCACCACACTTTGATCTGTATTACTGTGTGTGTGTGTGTGTGTGTGTGTGTGTGTGTGTGAACATCTTGATGGTACCTGATTTCCTATCTTACTCATAGCAGGTGCTCAACAGTTGCTTCTCAAATGAGTCCTAGGCTGCAGAGGGACCCTCACACCAACTCCACTCCATACACTATTCTTGGTGGTCACTCACTGCCCCTTTGAGTTGGAATCCCAGCCTCGTAGGGGACCTGTCTTGTCACCAGTCCACCCTCTGCCACTCCACTCCCAGGGGCCTGGAGCTATGCAGCCTGGATGAGACACATCCTCATTACCCAGAGACCCTCACCTGCCCCAGCTCACAGCTCTGAGATTGTCCTTAGGCTACTTATGGTGTGACAAATGGAGAAAGGGTCACTGCCCTTCTGCCTCAGTCCTGGCTCCCCTGTCAAGGGCCCATCGCAGTATCAAGATTGGCCACAAGGGGCTCTCCTGGGTGACGCCTGCCTGGTGGAGGAGGGCTCAGGGCTCCGTGGGAATGAGGCCTCTAGATGCACAAGGACGACCTCAGGGGGTCCCTTCTGTCCTGTTGTCTCCTCCAGCCTGCCGTGGCCGCCTTATTCTGGTGTTTTACCCTTTAGCCATCTAGAAGCTGTTGCTTTATTTCTTCACACCTTCCTCCTTGCTACCCTGAGCCTCTCTCCTTGCCATCTCAGTAGCAACCAGCACTCACCATGGTGGGACGACGCCTGTACTGGGATCAGTTCCACCTCCTTTAGGTGAGCACTGGGCCTAACCCATGACCTCCTTGTCTTTCAGGACACGGGATAGAAAATTGCCCTGTTCTGTGTCTTCAATATTTCCTGACTCTGCCCTCTCCACTCTGGAGCCAGACACTTGCCTTCAGTGGCAACCCAAGTCCTAGACATTCACACAGCACCTCAGATCCCCCAAATCCTTCTGCTGGATTCTCCAGCCTCCTGTCCCTCCTCTCCCCATGCTCTCCCAGCAGCAAGACTGAAATACTCATAATTGCCCAACACACGGCAATGCTTCAGTCCTTTGTACTTTGCACATGTTCTGTTCCATGGCCTGATGCTCTCCCCGTCCCTTCCCTGCACCTCCTTCACCCGGCAGAACCCTAGTCACCCTTGGAAACTGCCAATTCCTCTGACCCACAACTCCTTCCCATGCCCCAGAAAGCTTCCTTGGAATGGTTCCTCTTCACCAAAACACGCATCGCTCACTGAAGCTGTCACTGGGAAGTGTGATAATTGCTCCCACCTGTCCTGTGCCTTCTACCATCTCTGCCCCTGCCTGGAGGACCCAGGCAGCATATGGTGCACGCTGCATGCGAAGTGCTGTGCTGCGGTTCCTCGCCAGGCCACCACCTTCCGCCGTGAGCAAGTCCTTAAAATGCTCAAGAGTCTCCTTTGCTGACATGCAGAATAGATAGATGTGAGAAGCAGAACGCGGCACACAAGGGACATGCATGAACAGCGAAGTGCTAAGCCAATATTTTTATTGCATTGCCTTCTTCCAGGCTAGTGTTTACCTGCACTTGCCTGCATGGAAGTCATCAGATCAAAGGAAGGTGATGTGATCTTTTGTAATTTCCCCATCTTGAGTTCAGGGGAAAGCTGGTCAAAGTAAACCATGAATTCTGTCTCCTAGCAGCTCCCAGTCTTCTGTGAAGCTCTGAGTTAATGATTCTGAGGTTGTTTTCCTCACAGGGCCAATTCATATCTAATCTTGTCATGTTCTGTTCTTTCTTAAGAATAACTTGACTCACTCCAAGAATGCCTCATCCTGCGGTCAGGAGCCTTGTTTTGCCCAAGGAAATGGTGTGTGTGGGTCTCAGGCTCTCTTCCTTCCTCACCAATGGCTCCCCCCATGCCCACCAATCCCTCTGCCAACAGAGGAGACCTCTGCCCGCCCGCCAAGATGAGGTCTGTCCAAGTGAGCAAAGAGCGGTTGGCTGTGACCTACCAAATTATCTCACCTCAGAAGAAGAAAGTTCCTAAAAATTTGGTATGAAGAAATCATCCTGAGCCTGGCTTTCAAAAGTTTAATGAGTGTCTGGGTGGGGGTGGGACGGGTTGCAGAGAGTGGCCGCTCCAGTCAGGAGTGGTCCCTGGAATTCCAGGCGGGGGTCTGTTGATGGCTGCGTGCAGGTCCCACACAGGCTGGGGAGAGAAGCCTGGGAGCCGGACAGGACTCCAGGGCGGTTGGGACGCTCCTGAGATAAGGCCCGCTAAGGGCGGCAAGCTGCTGAAGTTCCAGAACCAACTCACAGTGCTCACTGCCAGGGGTCTCCCCAGTCCCCGTTTTTCCCTCCCTTCAATCCTGTCAACTTGGGCCTCATCTCTGGGGAGCTTTGGAAGCCTGCCTGGGTCTCCAGGCCTCGTGCACGCCCTGTCCCACACTTGTTTGCTTTGCCTCCTCCCCACGCCTCTGCCAGGGAAGAGTTGGGCTGTGGGTCCCTGTTCTGCAAAGGTTCCACTCTGCGACTGGAGCAAGTTACCATCTCTGAGCCGCAGGGTTCTTATCTGTAAAGTAGGGATATCGTTCCTTCTCTTCCTAATAACCAAAGGCTCTTGTAATCATTTACCTAAAATAAATGTGATTTAAGAGTCCAGAGGTCATTGGTTATGGTATGTCTGAAACAACGACTTATCACAACCGCCACGGTGATTGTAGGACCATCCTGATATCAGAGGCAGTAAATTGTGAAAAATACACCTGTGTGCCCGGCACCTTGCTTCACGTTGGCACCCTGTGTCTACCGCCTTGCTCCCGTCTTTCGCCTATCTCCCCAGAAAATTTTGTGTTTACTGCTCCATTGTTTACATTTTGTCTACCGTGTCTATGAACTCTTCTGCCAGAAGAGTTCAATTTCCTGTGGCTTCTTTTGAGAAGTTCATGCTAATTCCACTCTATTCCTATCCTACTGTATTATCAATTTTGTTGATGGAAATTTGGGCTGTTTCAAGTGTTTTGCTATTATTGTTACTATAAGCATTCTCATAGCTGTTACCTGGGATCCCCAGAAGTGCTAAGTCAGGATGAGAGTCCTCCGGTTCCGGTTCCCAGAAGATGCTTCTACTCGCCTCCTCCCCACTGGGGCCAAGGGGATGGAGTCCTGTTCTTGCTTTACTTAGGGGCCTTCAAGGGAAGAAATGTTTTTAAAAATAGGGAGACGGTGTGTGGAGGGGTAGAGCTTCCCAGGCCATAGTATGACTTTCAACCAAGGCCTTGAGGAACAAAGCCCAAAAGGGGCTGAGGCACGATGGAGCAGTCCTATTGGCTCAGCTGAGCATGGGTGGGAGGTGGGGGCTGCCCTCGCTGGCACTGGGGTCTCAGGCTGCAGCCCGATGACCTCAGGAATCCACTGTGAGGTCATCGCTGCTCAGCTGCCAGGCCTAGAATTTCAGACAGAAGTCAGCATACCACATTCTCAATGTATTTTTCATCTCTTTATTACAAATGCAGGGGAAAGTGGGAATACCCTAGGGGTACGTCCTGAGCCCTGGTCCTCTCCCAAGCCCTGGTCCTTCTTGTGGCTGCTGGCCCTGGGTCTGCTCCCAGCCACCTCCAGTCCCTGGCTCTACTCTTTAGGATGGTCTCCATGCGGGTCCTCGCCACTGTGCCCACCTCTCTGTGGCTTGGTGCGGCCGCTCAGCCTGGCTTTGACGTTGCTCAACAGCGAGCCGATACTGCTGTGGATTTTCAGAGAGGAACCTGAACTTTTTGTCCCACCCAGTTTGTGAGAGGCTCTGGACGCCTCAGCGGTGGGCGTGTGAGCAGGGCTGACCTCCTCGCGAAAGGTGACATGCTTGCCGCGCCCTGAGCTGCGGCGGCCTTCCTCCTTTTCTCTGGGGGCTCTCTGGCCGCCTAAGGTCCTGTCCCCTGGTTTGTGGGGTATCTTGTCCTCACGTGCCTTGTGACAACTGTCAGCTACCCTGCGGGGTGGGGAGCTCCTGAGAACGCTCTCCTCCCTTCGCTCCCTTCTCCCCTCCCAGCCTGCTCCCTCCGCAAGGTCGGAGTGGAAGTTGGAGAAGCTAACACTCCAGTTCCTTTCATGGCTTCTCCACCCATCTTGCTGGCTGGTGCCGCTCCTGCAGTCGCCACCCTCACACTGTCCTCCAGGGAGAGGATAGCGGACACACTGGACGTACACTCTGAAGCCTTGTTTGTAGCACCTTCCAAGCTCATTTTAATGCCCTCCGGGCACATGTTGGCAGCACCAGAAGTAGCTGTGTTGGTTTTGGTTCCTCCAGGGCACTCGGTGGCTGCCCCTGCTAGGGCTGTGCTCAACTGCTCCGAGGCCGACTTGGTGACTGTCCTGCTAAAAGCACCTGCCGTGCTGCCTACTGCCACCCCTTCTGCTCCACGAGTCATTGCCTTTGCTACAGGCTCCTCTGCCGTCACCTCCTCTCTTTTTGCCCTTGCTGCTGACTCTCAGTCATGCCATGTAGGTTTAGGGTCTGGCACGGCTTCTTTGGGCATGGTAGTGGCTTTGTGGATGTCCTGTTGGGTCCTCTCCCCATCCCCGGCAGAAGCTGAGGAGACGGCTGCAGTCACCTCCGGGACATGGATGCTTTTGGAGCTGACCTCCGTCTGATCTTCTGTTCCTTAGAAATGTGCTGCTTCGGGGCTCCTCCTGTCCTCCTCCTGAAACAGCCACATGAACATGTCCCCGCTGGAACAGAATACATGGATGCTTCTGATGCTGACCTGTCTCTGATCTTCTGTTCCTTAGAAATGTGCTGCTTCGGGGCTCCTCCTGTCCTCTTGCTGAAACACGTCCCCGCTGGAACGGCATGGGTACTGCTGTAATCTTGTACCTGTGACCTCAGGAGGTCAATTATGCCTTCCCAAGAGGCAAACAGGTCTTCCTGCTCGTCCGGAGGGGCACACAGCTGCAGGTAGTAGGAACGGCCCGTAGCAAGCTTCACGCGCAACTGGTGTTTATCATGGTTGTGAACAGAGATCTTTACCAACTTCAAGGGGAAGAGCCTGGTGAGCTCTAAGGTCGTTGTATCTTTGTGCCCTTTTCCCTTGGTGGCCTGGCCACAACCTGCATGCAGTTTGCAACGAGGGACCGGTTGTGCCAGCAGCATGATGTCTGGTATTAGGTACAAAGGGTTGGTGTTTACAATGCCCACAGTCGTAATCCGGACGTTCTTGTGCATATCCACCAGCTCTCCCTGCTTGGTGATCTGGAAAAAGTCACTCTCAAACATGGGGACAGACTTGAAGATGTCATATTCTCCCTTCTGCAGTTGTTGCTGCAGTTTCCCCATGGCGGTGTTGAACATGCCCACCCTGAGGCAGGCAGGTCCCTGGGTCTTCCCTTCCCTGAAAGAAGAGGGAACAGCAGTGCTAGGTGTCACAGGGGCCGCCCCGGCAGGGCTCTTAACAGCAGCCCACCCGGCAGTACCCACCTCTCTCCCCAACCCCGGCCTCAGAGCCTACTGGAGGCAGAGGCGGGGGGTGCAGGTGTTAGCCGTATGAATGCTCGGAGGTGCTGGATCCCAGCCGGAATCTCTCCAAGTGGGTAGAGATGTGCGGTGCGCTCGCGCTCTGCTGTACCTCACCTCTGCCTCTGATTTCTCCGAAGCTGTGAGCTACAGTCCAGGTGAGAGAAGTAACTCCTCTCCTGGCTTAAACCCCCTGTGCAGCCATATTTATACTCTGCTGCCCTTTATGACCTGTCGCTGTCACATGACCCTTTGTTCTCACCCCTCAGCCGAGCACTCAGGGCGGGGCCTCCATCCTCCCCCAAGACATCCCACTGCGCCACAGGGGACACGCCCATCCTGCCATGTCCTGAGGTGGGTACCAAGATAAAACTTTCTTCAACAGGGAAAATTGTGTGGATGCTTTTTTTTCCAGCCCCAAGTGAAAAAGATACAGCAAATGGACAAAATCTATAGGCATGTAAGATGATGGGTTAGAATGGAACCATCAAATAACCCAGTCTTGGTCCTTAGCCAGTCCTTTCATAAAATCTCAGTAAATGATGATATTGATCTTTATTTAATAACACATTAAAAATTTCTTTCCTGAGGTGCTGTGTTATGTTCTTCACATATGATCATGAGAATCCATTGTGTTTGGTATTGTAGCTACCATCCCATGTTGCAGGTGAGGAAACTGAGGTTGTATCAGTTGCCTAAGTTCACAGAAGTAGTCGTAGTGGAGGCAGTATTTGAATGCAGGCCTAAAGCCTTTGTTCTGAACCGCTATAGTACTTTGCTTACAAAGAAAGCTCGGGCCATCCAAATGTTTTCAAACTGGACTGATTTAATTACCTTGAGGAAGATCAAATCAGTGCATCACAGAAGTTATACAATCCTATTTGCATATACATGTTGTGGAGAGCATCCAGGAGGACTGCTCCAGACAGTGTGTGGGAGGAACTGGGGATTAAATTCTCCGGGGGAGGTCATCTCAGGTCCTCCTTTCATTAGTCTGTGCATGGAAGCCTACGTATTCTTTTAAGACCTCTCCATATCCTTCTCTCCTCCCCCACCAAAATGAAGTGGGGAGGAAATAAACCTGAGCTGTAAGCTTCAATTCCAGGAGCCTGCCAAATGCCCTCCAGCAGAAATGGTTTGGAAACATTCGCCACCTTTGTGGAGTGTGTACAATGGTACCTCCTGCCTTACTGCTGTCCCAGAGAGCTAGTCAGAGAACGTGTGATTTCTAATTTGTTCCGTGAAAGCTCTGAGGAAGACTTCTGCTCTCAGCTCCCTTACCTTCCAGTTTGGTGTTATGCCTGAAATTCCACCTTAGAGATTCGTTCCGTGAGGGTAAAGGCTATCTTGCTGTGCAGATACATGCACCTGTCCATTGACAGATGAGTGGATAAAGAAAATGGGGTCTATTCCTACAGTACAATGTTACCCAGCCATAGAAAGAAACGAAGTACTGACACATGCTGTAAAATGGATGAACCTTGAAAACATTATGCTAAGTGAAAGAAGCCAGATACAAAAAGCCACATATTGTATGAATTCCACTTATATGAAATATACATTGGAGGAAAATCCATAGAGACAAATATTAGATTGGCGGTTGCCTAGGGCTAGAGGGAGGGGAGAATGGGGGATTACTCCTTACTAGGTACAGGATTTCCTTTTAGGGGGATGAAAAATTCTGGAACTAGTTAATGGTGGTGGTTATCCTTACCATGAATACACTGAGGGACATTTGAGTTGTATACATTGAAATGGTTACAAAGGTAGATTCATGCTAATTTGTATTTTATCACACACACACATATACACACTCTGGCTCAGAAGGCTTATAGTTAAAAAGCATAGGTTCCCACTTTAGAGAGGTCAAGCATGTGACCTTCAGGAAGCTTCTAAGCTCTTCACTTCCTCATCTGTAAAATGGGGATTAACGTTGCTGTGAGGATTAAGTGAGATAATGCATGTAAAGTGTTGAACATATTGTCTCATTCAATGGTAGCTATTATTATTACACTCATCCCACCTGGCCCTGAAAGCCTCGGTGTCAATTCCTGCCAAAGAGCAGTTTTTGATACGACAAACAGAGAAGCTTCTGGGCTTAGAGCCACCAGATGGACTCACCAGGATGCTCCCTGGGCAAACCCGGTCTCCTCTGAGGGTGTACCTTCAGCCGGGTGTGAGTATTGCTCGCAGAGAAACTTCTTGAATGCAAGCAAGAATATGGGATGGAGAAGAGAGGAACAGCTTGGTGTGGGCTTGGATTGCAAGAGATTCAAAGCCCATGGGGAGACCTTAGGATAGAGATGGAAAAGAGTCAGCATTTTAGTTCTTGGCAGAAAGTAAAAGTTTCAAATCCAGAACCCCTGTCCTAGACCAAGACCTTTGAAAGCTCTTTCTCTGAGCCGTGCCAAGGCAGACCTCAGGGAAAGGCAAGGGGAGAAGGATGAGGCAGGAGAGAGGAGGGAGGGCGGGCTCTCCATGCCCTGTGTGACGTCACAGCCCAGCAGGAGGCAGCCCAGTGAAAAACCATTGTCAGACTAGTGTCTGACTGGCAAAGGGCCTGCCGAAGTTTATTCCCTCGGAGCCCCCAGCCTTTCCTTTCCATTGTATGTGAAATGAGGTGAGCTAAACAATTTGATGGTAAATACATTTTCATCCTTTTTTAAAAAAATTAAAGTATCAAAACACAAACTTGCCCACAGAAAATGAAATTTTTTAACGCAACTGTTAAATGAGCATACACTTCCATTGTCATACACAGCACCTTTCTCAGATCAATTTTTCTTCCCAGAGTCACCTCCCCCTTCCTTCCTCTCCAATCCTTTGTCGTCCGTGGCAGCTTAAATATTTCCTTGAGTTTCATAAGGGCTGAGTGGGGCACCTATACCCACCACCAGAGGGTAAATGTAAGGATTTATTTCCCAGCACTGAGAAAAGGAAACATCTCCTGAAAGAAGTGGTGAATGGTGCTTCTGCCGGACGACTCTGTGCAGATCAGGAACTGCCCCTGATGTGCAATTAAAGAAGGAAAATTAGGAAGACTGTGTTACAGGGGATCGTTTAAAGGAACCGTACATGAGTTCAAAGGACCAGGCACCATTCCTGTGCAAGAATCTTAACATTTAATCAAGGCAGTGTCTCTCTGAAGGGCATTGGGAGCAGAGTAGCCAAAGTT
Source organism: Smutsia gigantea (assembly GCA_032199065.1). Lineage (NCBI taxonomy): Eukaryota > Metazoa > Chordata > Mammalia > Pholidota > Manidae > Smutsia > Smutsia gigantea. The sequence continues at coordinate 17,303 of JAVSCE010014451.1, read as the reverse complement.
TATTCTCGCCTACATATTCTAGTGTTACATACGTGCACAGGGCAAAGAGCAAGGGAATCTGGTTGTTCCAGATATAAGGAACTGTATGTTGTGGAGAGACCAGAAAATTGGGTGGAATACCTTTCTCTGAATTATACCTATCCAGTCTAAAATTACTCCCTCATTCCTCCCCACCCTCCCTGTTTTTTCCTGACACTTAAAATACATATTTGCAACGAGCCACACATTTGAAACAAATATAATTCCACTGAGCACTTGAAGAGTTCTGTGGCAGAATGTAAGGTGTCCATGGCTCAAGTCAAAAAACAGATGTATGTTTTGGGCATTTGTACATTCAGAGACACTGAGAGTTGTATTTAGCAATTCAGATTTTCTATCAAAATTTGATCTTAACTCCAAGCAGTTGTTCTAAAGGATATACTGGTTGCTTGTTCCAGGGTTTGTCAATGAGAAAGCAAGTATCAGATGCCAGAGATTGAGGACTAGGATTGAAAGTCAACTCTCCCACCTAGTGGCACCCGAAAGGGCAAAGGACACCTGGAGAATATTTAAAGCTAAACAATCCCCCCCATCCCCCACCACACAGAGAGGAAAGGGGTAGGGGGTGACTAGATCTCAACAACCCATCGATGCAAAAGAACAGAAGCCAGCATAACACTTCAGTTTACCATGTCTTTGGTTCCAATATTTATTATATTGACAAGGTTAGAAAGACTAGGATAAATAAGTAGGATTTCCTGTTACAGAAAATTGTGATGATACTATCGCGGAAGATTCAACACTCTGAGGATTTCACAGAAACATCAGAATTGAGACAGCAGCCAGAGTCCTTGTGGCCAGTGTGAATGACCTCTCACAGCTGGACATGCTCTGGGCCAGGTTTCCACAGACAGCTGCATGACAAAACAATACCATTCATATCCAATAATGCTAAAGCCTAGGCCTCACCTGGCTTCAAACAGGTCTCCCCTGAATCTCCCCTGAATGTGGTTTTCAAACTACACACATGAGGTGGGGAGGAAATAAACCTGAGCTGTAAGCTTCAATTCCAGGAGCCGGTCAAATGCCCTCCAGCAGAAGTGGTTTGGAAACATTGACACCTATGGGGAGCGTGTACCATTATACCTCCTGCCTTACTGCTGTCCCAGAGAGCTAGTCAGAGAACGTGGGAATACTCTTTGGCTCTTCCGGCACAGAAGGAACTCCTCACCTGAGTCACTGAGCAGGGAGTTCTAACCCTTTGGAAGTTAGACTTCTTTTTTCCTGTGACATAACTATGTCTGTAACACAGGACCTGCACTGACGCCTGTGAATTTTGTGTTAATTCCTGGGTTCTGAGGGAAAGACCTTCTCTGTTGGCACAAAACTGCTGCTGGCCAGCAGACTTCTGTTCTCCCTGGGCTGACAGGCTCTTCCGGCCGCCTGAACATTTTGTAAGACACTGCACATGGTGACAGCCTGCCCAGACTCTCAGAAACCAGACCTGAGGATCATCATGGAAAGGCTGCACCGGATTGTGTGAAGCAAACACCAGAAGAGCACAATGCCTACTTTTGAAACAAATGCCTTGCACACAGTAATTCCCGTATATGACAGCACATTTGCTAGAAAGCACAACCCTGGCCATCATCGCACAACTTCGCTAGATGCCATTCTCACTCCACATCCCCTACAAGTGACAGGGGCAGCGGAGGAGGTGGCCCCATCCCACCCACCCAAGGTACAGACACTTCTGCATGAATCCTAATGGTGGGAGTCCTGGGTTTTGTAAAATCCAGATGAAAGCAGGCAGGACCCCAACCAGGGGCCATCTGGAGAATCCAAGAATAGCCAGTATGATAAGGCCTACATCCTGGAGTTGGGGCAAAAGATGCCCTTGCCTGGTCCAAAGTCCACTCTGGGGTAGAGGGACAGGCCCAGCTAAGTCACCGAGGGCTCTCTCCTGCATCGATGGTTCTTTGCTGCTGAGATTCGAAGTGCACAGGAAGTCAGATCTCCAAAGGCTTCAGGGTTTTGGATGTAAAAGGAGGATTCAGTGAGGACTCTCCAGTTGCCCCCATACCATGGCTGCTTAGCTGTGCAATGTTCCTTCCTTTATCTGTTGGATAAAAAGGTTTCTTTCATCTTCTGGAGTCCGCCCGTTCTGAGCCCGGACAATACATGTGGGCCGATGAAGGTTGAGCATGTATATCAAATGCTGTTTCTCATTCTTGAGCTCCTCGATTTGGGCCTTCAGTTCAGCATTCACACTCTCCAGCTTCTCGGACTCCTAGGGGACAAGCAACAGAAAGATTAGGAAAGGAGTCAAGGTCAAGTGAGGAGGGGGTGGCCGGGGGTGGCCCCTGGGACATATCAAGGCTCATGAAGCTGGGAACGGCCTGCAAAGGGAATGCTGTTATGCCCCTGCTACAAAGCTGGGACGACAATGCTCAGTCTGGAAGAATCCAGACCCAGGAGAAGCCTGTGAACTTGGAAACTTCTTCAGAGATGCCCTTGAGTTTCCACTAAGGTTGAGGCAGGTTTAGAGTCTAATAGCAATGAAGCTGTAGAACAAACAGGTCAGAGAGCCCAGGTTGCTGGGGAGAAATCCAGATTCATAGTTCTTAGTCTGTGTGTCACTAATTTCACGGAGAAATTCACCTTCCCAGAAAGAATGTATGTGGCCACATAAAATGTCTTAATTTTCACTGACTCCCTGGAGCAATCAGCAGAACCCTTGGGGACCTGTGGAACCTGAGTGAAGGCTCTGCGCTGGCCTGTCCACACCTGGGGAAGGAGGCACAGCTGCTGGGAAGACTGTACCCCAGCCCGCCTGGCCAGAGCCGAGAAGGGCTGCAGACTGAGGAACCAGACACGAATGCCAAGAAAGTGTAACCACTGCATGTGGATTAAGGAAATAACTTGTTTGAAGAGATTAATTAAAGGCTTTTCACAGTGAGCCAAATGAGAGCTGGCAGCTTCCTTTTCTCCGGAAAAAAGGCGAGTAAAGCCTCTTTCACTGATTCACCTGTCGCCTGCAAGCTGCCGGACATGTGTGGACCAGCCGAGGCTGCTGGGAATCTGGGCATTCAAAAATCCGGTGGTTTTAAATCCACATACCTGCTTTTCATACGTCCAGAGTCCCATTCATTGTGCTCATAGTTTTGTTACCCCCTGTTCAGCAACTGGCATTTCTGCCACCACAGCTACAATGCCCTTCTTGGGAAATTACTTCTGGGTGGCAGACTTTTTCACTCCCTTCTGACAGGAGCATGAGGTCTGTGGGGGACCAGAGTGCACTGAGGAAGGGGTGAGATGAGAGGCACTCACTTTCTGGAGGCACTCCGTCTTCTCCTTCTTCTTGTTTCGACACTTGGCGGCTGCAATCTTATTCCTTTCCCGTCTCCTCTTTTTCCTCTCATCTTCTTCAGGGGCTACCTATAAAATTCAAGAGACGCACACTTAACACAAGGCCAGAAATGCAGCCCACCTCAAATACACTGCCTTTTCTTGCCAGCAAAACCTGGGAAGCCAGGGCAGCCCACATTCATTTATTTATTTATTAAGTAAAGCCCTGGACTTTGCCATGAAACCTCTCCACACACATACATACTTAAAAATGAATAAGGAAAATCAAAGAACAGTTCATTAAAATTACATTGGCAATATTAGTAAATTAAAATGTAGCCTATTTAAAAATGTATTTGGATTGTGAAATAGGAGTTGGATATTCAAATTGATAATGACTGGTAACAACTGTGATCATTCAGATCAGGATTCTGATCGGTGAGTACGTCCTTCCCCTAGAACCATGGACGACCTCAGGAACGTCCCGTGGCCACCCTTTCCCCCACCTCTTCTTTGATTCAAGTGCCATTCATCTGTCTGCACCTGGAGCATCTTAGTGCCCCCATCCTGAGTTCAGGGAAGCTGTGGAGCTGCTGGAGAAAGTGGAGCCCAAGCCCATTTGCCCAACCCAAGTGCATCATCAGGCCATGCCTGGTGCCACCAGTGGGTGGTGAACTAGAACTATCCTTGATTCACCCAACACATAAATACTGATCTCTTCTGTCCCCACCCTCCCACCCCAGCCAGCCCTGGGGATCCTCAGAGAATAAAATCCTGTCCCGCTTTAGGTGCTTGTCCTTTACGCATGTTCACTTTGATCCAGACTTTGTCTGAGGACTGATGGAGAATCAGCAAAGTCTGGCTGCTGGACTTGGCTTAGAGACTACAGTCCAGTGGGCTCAGTGGGGTGACGGCTTAGGCTGCTCATGTCAGACCTTGTCATGTCACTTGTCCCTGCTCTGGACAGTGGGAAAGGGCATGGGAGCCACACCTCAAACCACGGAGATCCTGAGATGCCATGTCACCTCACATCTGACATTACTAGTCCTCAGGATTATGACACTGACTTTGCTCGGACTGAGATGGAAGACCTCACAATTTGAAGAAACAAAGTCCAAGGGGGAAATATAACAAGAGGAATTTCCACCTTCTGCACCCTGGATCCCAGAGCTGCACAGGCAGACATTTGGGTTTAAACTAATCTGCCTTTCATTCCCAGCCTCACCTCCTATTAGCTGTGAGGCCTTGGGCAAGTTACCATACTCTTCTGAGCCTCCATTTCCTCATCTATGAATTGGGAGCAATAAGCTTACCTACCAAGTAGGGCTGTGAGGAGGATCAAATTACTTAATGTATGTAAAAAGCCTTGCCCAGCGTTTAGCTCACAGTCAATGCTTTGTAAGCCTTAGCTATTATCTTTAACCTGACTCTCAATGTCTTCAAGAAGGCACGAATGCTAGTGTTTCCTCTGCAACGTGACAGTTTGGGGTAGGTGGCAGAGGAGTCAGGGTTTTCTCCTCTGAGGAAGTACTTGAAAGTAGAACAAATTTCAGAGTCACATACTGTCAGAGATGGAAAATGCTTTCCTAAGACCAGTGAGTCCAATCCCCTCACTTTACTGATGTGGAAAGGAGGCACAGAGTGGCTGTGATCATGTGTCTAGGGAGGCCCAGGAATCGCCAGCTCATCATTGCAAGACCAGGAGGCCTCAAAACCCAGATATAAACCCAGGTTTTCGGCTCCTCGTCCTGTGTCCTCCCCCGGCCACAGCTGCCTCACTGTACCATGTCGCCATCTCAGAGGTGACTGGGATCTGGGGGTGGGCTCATGCTGCCCAAACACGCAGGGTGCCTGTGGGTGTCCCGGGCTCAGCGTCTTTTTTGAGGATAAGAATTCCAGCAACCAAGGGGACCAGAACATTCAGCTAAGTTAGTCGCGGCATTCTCTTCCCACTGGCAAGTTCTGCTTGTTAAACTGACCTAAGATCAGAATGTCACCTGGTGAACACAGAATCATATTAGATGAGTTGGATGGCTTTAAGGAGTATTTCCATGAAGCAGGCCGCCTGCTGCCCCCTTCGGTGAACCCTCCGAGTATCTTCCTTCTACAGGGATCCTACAAGATCCTTCGCATTCTGTTATTTCAAGATACTTATTTAGAAAATGTAAAAAAACGTCCTCAAGAGTCCCACAGTCCACCTGGCACTGTCCAGCATTGGACTAGGCGCCAGTTAACTCTTGAGGTTAACTGGGGTCCAGCCAATGCCCTAATGATGCCCTGTGGCTACAGCACCACACCTAAGTCCCAGCTTCCATTCACTGAATGCTAACCACAAGCGAGACCCTTCACAGATGTCATTGCCTTTAAGTTTCCATCAGTCCAGTGCAAGAGTCATTATTATCCCATCCCCCTTTTACAGAATTGTAAAGATCCTCAACCAACTTCCCTTTAAACTCAGTTCTTTTGGGGCAAGTTCCATCTCCCCCTCACCAAAGGCAGTGATCATGCCAGTTAAATAAGCCCGAAACACTCTTATCTCGCATTTGTGAGGGCAGGACCAACAGAACAGTCGAGACCATCACCAGCAACCGCCTCTCAGACTTCTACCATGTCTTTTACTCCAGGCGTTTTATAAAAGGCTGCTGAGGAGTGAAAGTGTCAGAGACAGAAATGAACTTGGAGCAGAACCTGGTGCCAAGGCTGTGAGCATCACACATGGCTGTGAGCATGGCTGGCTGGTCCTTGCTCCACAGTCTGGCCACCTGGGTCCCTGCAAAGATGAAAACCACCAAGCTCCATACAGCCCCCCACCTAGAGCATGCTGGCACATGGCAGGGGTGAAATAAACAAGGACTGAAAGAACGGGCCCTCTGGTAGTACCTACCTCGGCTTTCGTGACTGACATCTCGAGGGGTCTGCTGCTGACAGTGACTGACTCCAGTGCCGACGACATCCGGTGACAGAGGTGCTTGTTCTGGATGGCGAATCTCAGCTCTTCCTTGACAAAGGGTGTCAGGTTAGCAAAATCCTCAAACACCAATGACCCAGGAGGGGACAGGCAGGGGACGATGGCAGAGGCACTGACTTCGGAGGCAGAGACTTGGCCTGGGTGTTGAAGCATCATTTTGCTGAAAAGACACATGGAAACCCAAACTACTTCAGGGATTTGGGGGCATGGGGTCAAGCATCCCCCTCCACCCCCTACCGCACTTGTGACCTCCAACACCAGAGCCCCACCCTCAGAGATAAGTCCCATACGCCTTTGATTTTGTTTTTATTGCATCCGCATCTTGAGTAAAACAGGTTCTTAAAATACATAGCTCAGTGATGTGGATAAAACGCCTAGCTGAAGTTTATAAGGGGTGGTGTTTCAGGCTATTCTGAACTCCTAAGAGCTATTAATTTTGGCGTGTGTGCATATATGCAAATGTGGTCTCACATGATCTTGAAAGAGGAAGAACATTTTTAAAAGATCGGCAAGACTATTATGTGACCCCATTTTCGGTCTCATTTTCAAAAAGAAACTTAGAAGGCATCTGAAATCAAATTGAATCTATCAGTGAGGAAAAGTAAAAAGCAAGGAGCAGAATTTAGCAAATATTTCTCTGAAGCTTCTCCCTTGGGAAGCTGGATCCAAGTCAGTGGGAAGAGGACGGTAACCATAGGAGGTGTGTTTCTTCGCCCTGGTCTGGTGGAGGCTGGGCCTGGGGATTCAGATCACACGTGACTAGTAGCCCCTTCTTAAGGGGAGGGTCAGTGCAGCCAAAGACCTCAGAGTAAAGAAGAGTCAGGAGCTAAGAGTCTGGACCTCTTCACGGGGGCTTGTTCAGCCCTGTGCTACATCCGAAAAGGCTTGGGCTGGGGGCAGAGGGGGACCTGGGACTGGCTCTGTCATTAAGGAGTGGTGTGGCACGGGCTCTCTGAGACTCAGTCTTCATGTGGCAAATGGCTGAGAGCGCCTGCAGCCAGGGGACTGAGTCCCCGCCATGGCTCTATCCAGAGCCTGGCCCAGCGCCTGCTACTGGCTGTTTCCAATGCCTGTTGACTGCTGGAGACTGCCTGACTGAATACGTGAATGGGCAGGGGTGGCCGAATCAAGCAGCCTCCGAGGTCTCCCGTCTACGTCTATCATTCTCTAGCCCAGGGAGCCCAAAGAGACAACAAAAGGAAAAGAAAGGGTAGCAACAGTAATAGCTTCAGGGTTCTGATCTGGAACAGTGCCCCATAAACCTCTCCCTGCTGCATACTCCCTCCAGCAGTGGCTTTCCCCTCATCCCTGCAGCCAATTCTCCAGGGGTGATGTGTGTGGGTATTGCCTAGGTCGGTGGTCCCCTGGAGCGTCCTTCTCAATCAAGGGACTTGCGGTCATTAGCCAAGTCCAGCCAGACAAGGAGCCCTTTGGCAAACCGCTGACATTTAACAAGTTTCTCCTTCACACCAGAAACCCTATGCGTACTATCTCTTTTAACCCTCATGAGAACCCAGAGAGTTAGGTCGTAGGCTTTACTTTATAGATGAGGTAGCTGAGGATTAGACAAACTAAATAATCTGCCTAATGTTAGAGTTCATCTGATATAGCATCAGGATTTGGAATTAAGTTAGAATCCAAAACTCATGCTTTTAATTTATAGAATATAGATAGGTTATTCTATGTTGCAGAAACAAACAACTGGAGCAAATTTTTCTTAGAAGGAGGGCAGGCCTGGGGTGGGTGGGGGGTCCTGGAGCTGAGGCAATGAAGGGGAAGCTGAGCGACGGGTCCTGGGGAAACTTCAACTCCATGTAATAAACCGCTGAGCTTCCTGGCCTGGTGCACACTCAGGCTGCTGCTCACAGACCAGGAGTATGTAGAAGTGGGTCTTTTACCCATAAAATTCCCAGACTGGAGTCAGAAGATCAAGATTTGAGGCCTACTTATTCAATGCATCACTGTCATGCCCCCAGTGCCTGCTTCCACCACTGTGAAAGAACGCTAACTAACAACATTCATCCTGTTTTCCCAGAGTTGTGCAAGGAGATGAGGAAATAATGCATGATCTGACCTGGAAAACAAAATGCAACTAGAAGGTATATTATTACTGAGGTTCAGAGGGGAGGGTGGCTGGTCACTCTCTTTGATCTCCAACACTTCTGAATAGAACACCCTGGCCTCTAACCAACTCCCCCGTAAGATACGAAATACACTAATGGAGGCGGGGAATTCCAGGCCAAGGAATGCCACCATTAACTATTCAAAGAAATAGTATATCATTCTCTTCCCCAAATCTGGTGCCGTAAATCAGAACTGATGCTCTTCTATCAGTTTAATTCTATAATCTTGGGGTGCTGGGAAGGTACTTCTCCAACAGGTGATAAACTCTGAGAAAGCCAGAGGCTAAGATTCTCCCATGCATTCAGGTTTTCACTCCCTTTCCAACTTCATTCAAAACCCAGTAGTTCAGGGAGGGAATTCAGAGCTACCACTAGGCTGCCCTTTGTTTGGAGGACTGGATGGCTCCCTTCTACACAGGTAGTTTGGATTCCACTGCAGTTGAGTGTAGTTCCATTTCACCTCCCCACTAAGTTTATTATTGAGCCCTGGGGACTGGGGTCTGCTCTTTGAGATTGTTTTGTCCTTCCTAGTGTGAAGTCAGCGATCCTGATGAAAGAAACTGAAGAGTGTCAGTGGTATGGAATGTTTTTATGAAGAGCATTGGGTGGGCTTACTTGGGTATGGAAATGGGTTGTAAAAAGGTTAAAAGCTTTTCAGAAAGTAAAACAGTAGTATCTGCAGAGATCTGGGCTTTCTCTGCCTTTGCTAAAGCTTAGTTTCTCAAGATACTTTCTAGTTACTCCTTTACTCATTCTCTTAAGGTATGATTCAGCCCCACCCAGGCTGTGTCCGTACAATGAAAACAAAATTAAATCCTCAGACAGTTTTTCTGCAAACTGTGTAACTCATTGTCAGTCCTCTAACATCTCCCTCATTGAAGAAAAAAATATATTTGGGGGATTTTTTGAGTTGACTTTCTACATTGATCTTAAAATTGTCCAGACTTGCTACAAAGACTTTCTACTTACATTTTGCTTTTGCTTCATTATCTCTAATCAGAAATCATGTCATATCATTGTTAGTTTCTTCATTTTCAAGAAAGTGAAACCTTACTAAATGTATTTCTTTAACTGTAAATTCAGCTCCCAGATTTTACTTCCTAGTAGCTACAACTATGTTGAATTTTCACTTTTAATTTTCATCTCTTCCCCTAAATGCTGCTCTTAGAACATCTGAGAGTAGGAAGCCAGTACTGGTCCTTCTCTCCTTCACAGTTGGCCTTTGTTCCAGTCCACTTGATGGCTGTGAGTGTAAGGCTGTGTTTCAGGACCAGAGATGATACTTCTAGGCCTTTCACTACCACTCACAAGCTAAGCACTGACAAGCTCATAATTTCTGGGCCTCAGTCTCCTTGTCTGTAAAATGAGACCAATACTACCTACTTCCAATTCCTTCACAGAGTTGTCAGAAAAATCCTAAGAGAGCCCTGAAGGTGGATCTACGCATGTACTTAAGTCACCATTAATACTGTGATTCCACTTCTCCCATTTCAGGGGCAACTCATAATGTCAATACAATTTAGCCTTATTGATTGGGAATTAACTGGAGCCCTCGAGAAATTCAGGCCAGTCACAGCTTCTTTTGCATTTTGATTGACCCCTAGGGTCCTGACACACCAGGGCAATTCCACCCCGCTATTTGCTGGCACCAGCTTGTCTCCACTGGTCTGATGTACTTGAGAAATAACCAGTTCTCACACATGAAACCAGTTCTGGTTTCTGTGGTGTCCTGGCTATGTACTTCCTCCTCCCTAGCCTGTTAATGCTTGCAACCACTTACCCTGTTCCATGCCTAGACAATTTGAAAAAGGAGGAAATCATGGATTCTATTCAATGGGATAGAACACCCAATGGTAGCATCATCTAAGTCAGATCTTCATTTGTAACAGCATAAAGGGAGGTCCGGGAAGGTAAATTGACTTCCTCAAGGCCATAAAGCTGGCGAATGGCCTCGCCCAGGCCAAGCTGTTGACCACCCTCCCACTGCTCATTCTGCTCCATCACCAGCAGAGACCGAACACCATGAGGATCAACCGACCAGACAAATGGAGACCAGAGCCACTGGCCAGGTAGATAAGGGGTCAGCAGTACCTACCACAGAGGAGAGACTTTGACAGGACAAAGACAGGAAGGGACTATAGAAGAAAGAATAATGGAGAGAGGGGGCCAACAGGGAGAAAGAGAAGGGTGGGGTTAAGACAGGAAGGCCAGGAAGGTTTGGAAGGCTCTGATAGCTGGCATGGGTGCTGGGAGCTGTACCTCATTCCACAGTGAGCCTGGAGTGCTACCTGCATGCTGGTTCCTGAACAGGCCAGACAGTAACAACTGCCAAACCCACTGTCTTGCCAGGATATCCTCAAAGAGGAGCCTGTATGTTGTAGTATTATTCTACAACAAATGCTAAATACAAAACAAGGGGGGCAGTAGAGACAGAGGCCCCAGACAGATGTGACTGTCTCCCACACTGAAATAGGTCCATTGAGAGCACCCAGATTTTCTAGCGCCCCCCCTTTTCTGCCTCCATCAAAGGTTTAGCAACTCCCCTATTTATAAAGGAAGCATAGGTGATCCAGGTGATGAAATTAGGGAAAGTAAGGAGATGAGATGAAAACAGTGTGGGGAAGCAGAGAAGGAGAACAAGCTACTGGGAAGTAAGTTGGGACGGGAAGGGGTTGCTCCCCAGAGAAGTCGCCTTCCTCCCATGGCCTTGGAAGCTGCTCAGTGACGTTAGAGACCTCCCCCATTCAGGTCATTCAGGATCCCTCACCGGCCTCTTGACTTCCAGTTACACCATTCTAGAACCTGAAAAGCTACAGCCAGAAAGGGTACCCGGTGGTTATCCGGTCCACCCACCATCTCATCCTGAGAGCCAGGCAGAGGGAGCCAGCAGTGCCTGTGTGGCCACGTCTCCCAGCTGCGCATACTGAGGCTCAAGGACATCATGTGCCGCAGAGGCGTTCAGGGTCCCGGCCACTAGACCGCGAAGAAACCATTCCCTCAATATCTGGACTGGCTTCCACCCTGCGCCCGCTCTGGGTCTCTGTGGAAGAAATGCGGTAAAACGCGCGAACCCGCCAGAAGAAGAGCCAGAGCTAGAGTCATAGGTACGAAAGCAACGCCTGTGTGAGACTTGGGACACTAGCAGGTGCCGGAGCCATCTCCGCCTTTCGCCCCAAGGCAGCGACACGAGCGCTCTCCACCTCTAAACTTGTCCCAGCTAACTTTCGCTCCCGGCCCCCTGCGCTGTCCTGCGGCCCAGCGCTTGGCGGTGGGCAGGGCGACCCCCAGCGGCCGCGCCCGCGTCCCCGGCTCGCCCCTCCCTTCCCATTCATTCGGTTCGGCGCCCGGGCAGCCCTTCCGCAAGCACCTGGCCTCGGCGCTCTCCGCGGGCCTCGGTAAGGCTGGGCTCGGAGCAGCAGCGCCGCGACACCAACGGTGGCTGGAGCCGGACGGCGAGCCGGACAGCCTCGGAATCCCGCGCGCTCCCCTCCCCACGCCCGCTCCCAGTGCGGTAAGCAAGCGCAGAGGGCGAGAGCAGCAGTGCTCCCGGCCAGCTGAGAGGCGGGAGCCCCTCCGAGATCTCCGTCTCCGGAAAACTTTCTCGCCCCAAGTCAAAAGAGAAGTTCTTCGGGAGAAACTTTCCGAAGCGCTGAGGACAGCGTAGCTAGGAGAAGTTCAGCCAGAGTTCCTTCGATGCTGGGGACGCGGTTGGGGTGGGCGCGGAGGTCGGGGGACTGGTTACTAGAGGGGCTCAAAGGGAATGAAAGCGGGCCACCCTCGCCGCGCTCACTCACTCGCTTCCAGCGCTCACCTCCTGTCTCCGCTCCGGGCGGCCAGGGTCCAGAGGGCGGGCGGGGTGGGGTCGGGTCGGGCTGGCTGGCGGTGGGGCCGGCGGGTGAGCACCGAGGAGGACGCCCTGCCGGCGCGCAGGCGGGCGGCGCAGGCGGAGGGCTGTGCAGTGCGCGCCTCGCTGCGAGCGACTGTGGCTTGGAGTGCGTTGCATCACCCATTTTATAGCCCTGGGGCTGGCGGCGCTCCCGTTCTACTCCGGGTTCCCAGTCCCGGGCTGACGTAATGCTATTAATAGCTTCCCCGGAGAACCGGCAGAACTAGGCTGGGATAGGGGAGAGGGTATGGAGGAGGGACCAAAAGGGGAAGGGAGGAGGGGGGACTGGTGATGCAAGCTTGGGGAGGAGCCTGCTGGGGCGCCTTCTCCAGGCCTCGCAAGCTCGGACACACATCTTGCCCGCCCTCTTTCTCCATATCAGGACCGGAGCCGCCCGGGCGGGCCGCCAGATGTGCGTACTCGCCGCTGCGTGTTCCAGGCATGAGCCAATGGTGCCCAAGCCAGCGGCATGACTCCACCACGCTGGCATCTATCCCTCCGCTAGGTCGGGGGGTGCGGTGTGGGGGAGATGGAGGGGCGGGTCCTGGCCGCAGCCCCGACTAGGTGAGGCTGGAAAGCGGGCACGACCTTTCTCTAAAATGCGTGGTCATTTTCTGGCGTTCAGAGAAATACCCCCTCCCAGGCCAAACGCCTCCTTCTCTAGTAGGGGGTGAGGTGGGGGCAGAAGCGTTAGTCTCCGGTGTGGGAGAGGTGCCCAAAGGCCCCCTGCCGTGAACTCACACCGCTGCCCGCCCGGGTTGTCCTCCGCGGCAGGGACCCCGGGAATTCGGAGGTTTAAGCCAGTCGCGGAGGGCAGCGCTCGGCGAGCACCGTGCGCCCCCAGCCCGGCACACCCCAGACAAGCGTACCAGCGGACCGCCTCCGGGCGGGTCGGGAACTCCGCTCAGAGGCGAGGACTAGTGGTATTGTATGGATTAGGATTTTTTAACAACCACAAAGCGTTTGAAATTGACAGGGGGATTTCTCAGTGAAAAGAACAAGACTGTGGATGATGAGAGACCTAGAGAAATCAGAGGCAAACCAGAGAGGGGCTTAGAGTGGAGCTGAGGCCGAGTGGCCGGGGAGAGGAGGAAAGAGGTAGGGGCTCCTCGAGCTGGACGGGGCAGAGGTCGTCTGGCTCTAAGGCAACATCTGGAGAAAACCCGTCTAAAGCTTCCACGTGTCTGCACGCAGAGCGGATTGCACTACGACAGGACGGCCGGGACTAGGGGCTCACTAACGGAGCCGAAATGAGTAGGCATAGCAGAAATCCCTTCCGCCCTCAAGCCAGGGTGGCGGGAAAGACGGGGCCCTACGCCTAGATTCGAAGCTGGACTTCGCAAAACTAGATTTGAACCTTAAAAACGATTTCCCGACCGCAGCCGTCTCGGCTTTGAGTGGCAGAACCAGGGACCTTCTCAGCAGCTTAAGGACGAATATATGTGGACGCCGGTGTGGTCAGGGACGTTTCGAACCTGCCTGGGAAGGAGGCCCGCGCGCGCCCGTGGGCTGTGGGGTAGCAGCCGGGGGCAGAAACACCTGCTTCCACCTGCCGTTTGGGAGAGAGGCGTTGAAGGTCATGCAGGTAATTTGGGATAAGGACTGAAAGGATCACGGAGCTTGGGGCTCACCCGCAGCCCCACCCCACTGCACCTGCAGCCCTAGCTTGTTGCAGTCCGTCCGTGATGAAGGGTTTTCTCCCTCTCTCTCTGCCCCCCGACCCCTTCCTCGTTTACACACACAGTCCTGCACCCCGTGGAATCTGTCCCTCCCCCTGTCCCTTCCGATTGCCCAGCAGCGTAGGCAGAGCCCCTCAAAGCTTCAGGTCAAACTGGGTCCCCATACCCGGGTTCCTCTCCCCTAAATCCGAGCCTCACCCAGGACCCCCACCCCGTTTCGGGCCCAGAACGACGCGGAAGGCAGCCAGCCCCGGGGTTCCACGCCCGATCCTTAAGGATGTTGTCCTGGACCTGACGGGGTTTCCAGCGGCGGTGTCCCGCAGGACGCGTCGGGGGCATTGTTTTTGCTTTACTTTTCGCCCTGGTAACGGCTCTCCCGTCCCCACCCCCACCCCCCACCCCCACGCTCACACCCCGCTCCACACCCCCGCACCCCTGGATGCGGGCCGGGTAAATCCTAGGCGTGTTGGCGCAACCCCTAGAAGGCCGCCAGACCAGGAGGAAGGGCGTTTGTAAATATAAATGAAAGTATTTGAGATTCTCCACTTATCTACTGCCCTGGAATAAACTGCATTATCATAAAGTTTAACAAGGAGATGGGAGGAGCCGTGAAAGTTTTCACGTTTTTCTCTTCTCTGAAATGTCTGCAGAAATCTTTAACCAGCTTACATCTTAAACGATTCCATCAGTACACACAAACCAGATTTGTGGAGGCTTCGTCCTGCCCTGACGGGGAAATTCAATTTGGCGCAGCAGGGTAAACAAACAGGCCAGTTTTCACAGAACAATGCAAGAGAAAGGTAATTAAGACGGAGAAGTCCACAGCCCCCTGTCGGTTTATTTTTATTACCATCATGCCTCCCGTTCCTCTTACTAGTCTTGTTTCATTCTAGTAATTCTTGGTTTTGAATCTCCCAGTCACACCTGGATAGAAATGTTGTCAGCTGTTCAGAGAAGTCTGAGCATGGTATTTATTCTGTTTCCCTTTCCCACTGAAACTCTAAAAGCGATAAGAATCTTGACAGAGAAGTTAAGTCCACCCCTTGTGAATGAAACTCTTATCCAAGGAAAACAAAAACTGCCGCTGACTTGCCTCCCTGCCCCCAGCCCCAGGGAGAACCATGAAACGCCTGCCCAGATGGGGAAGCGCAGTGGAAGAGCAGAACCCCTACGTGTGTGCTGCCGGAGGAGCGATCGGTATCTGAGGCCTGCGCGTCCTCATTTCCTCATTTTACCCTGACTTTAGTTAATGCCACTGTTGTCCAGCGTGTACACTGTGTACCATCTAGAGGCGGGGCAAGGAAAGCTCGCCAGACCAAAATGCTTCTCTACACAAAGGCGAAGAATGCCTCGCCCCCAGAGAAGGTAGCCCTGGCTAGGGTTATTTAAGGGGTTAATCCTCAGTGAAAGAGGGTTAAGCTGAGACTTGAATATTGCTGAGGTTTCACACTGGGGAACCGCCTGGGGAATCCACATTCAGACCAGCCTTGGTATGTTTTGCTGAGTGAGATAAGAATTGGAAACTTCATGCTGGGGCATGTGCAAAAAGAAGGGGAAAAAGTTAAAAGGGGAGGGGATGGAACTCTGCAGCTAAAAACAGCCCCCTCATGGCAACGGAATCTAAACACCAAAACATTGCAGGGAGCCAAAAGCAAAAAAAAAAAAAAAAGTTTAAGAGATATTTAAAGGTTTTAGCAGTTTTTTAGTCCAGGAAACAGTCCCTTCCTTCTCCCTCCCCAAGCCCCATGACTCTTCGTCCAACCCTGACACTATTTGCCCAGAGAGCTTTAGAGAGGCAAATTAAACAGAAGTTAAAACAAGTCCAGGAAGCAGCAGGGTATTAGGTAGTCCTGTCCTGGATCAACCCACTTCTTCAGCTCCGGAGGAGAGTGGGGTGGGTCTTTTCTATTCTGCTTTCCAAAGCCCACACATTCCCCAAAGTCCTTTAGAAATGTGGGGATTACTAATGTAAGCGTCTCCAGAAGGAAACTCCCCAGGAACTGCAGGAAAGCCTTGCATCGGAGGCTCTGAAGTGTGGAAGGTGGCACTTGGCTCAGGAGTCGGCACTTGGCAGCTGTGTCACCACGGATAAGTCATTTCACTCTCTGGGCTTAAGTTTCCTCAGCTGAAAATGGCATGAATAATAACACGTAACACATACTAAGGTTGTTGGGGGGGGGGGTTCATTGAGGGTGGGGCACAGTTCTCAGTAGTTGTCTCACTAATTATGAATCAAGAAGGGTTTTCTGGGGCTACCCCTGATTCTCTCCCAGGGCTCTTTCTATGCCCTAGTCAGTAGCCAAAGTTGTGGATGGTGTTGAGCCATATCCAGGAATGACAGTCTTCAGGGGAGTGGGCATAAGACTCCACACAGAAGTCACTGAAAGTGATCCCTGTTCTCCACCCACACAACTCCAGTATACACCTGGGGCTGTCCTCCTGCAGGGCGGACCAGTGCTTTGGGCTCCCTGTGGCCCAGTGCAGAGTGGGTTTGGGGTCCGGTCTGGTCCTTCCTTGGGAATTCTTGAGCAAGGTACTCCCCCTCTCTCAGGCCCTGCCTTCTCTTAAGTGAGGGGTCCTGAGTGCTGAGTGCCTTGAATGTAGACCTTCTGCTGGAGCCATTCTGCAAGCCTCTGGCCACCTCTCCTGAAAGAGCTGGAGGGAGAGAAGGTGTCAGGGGGAGGCACTGAATAGCTCAAGAACAGACCCATGTCAGAAATCTCTCTCCTCCAAAAACTAGAGTTGAGAAATGTTGTCCAACTTGATTCTCCAACAGCCTGTGTTCCTGGCAACCTATCTTTTTTTCTTTCTCTCTTTTTCTGTCAACATGTCCAAGGAATTTTACACATGGACTTGGTGCCTTGTTAGGAAGGAAGGGATGTGAGATTGCATCTTTGGGGGTCTTTGTGTGTGTAGTCCATCTTCTGTTGCCAGGGACACCCACCTAGGACTATAGTACCAGAGCCCAGGGAGCAGCTACACCCATTTAAGATTGGGGGTTCTGGAGCCCAGTCACCCAAGATGAAGTCACAGTGGCAAGGAGATTAGCAGGACTATGGAGAACTGGGACCCACTCAAGGGTCTCCCTCCAACCAACCGAATGACTTAGTGCAAGTCATTGACACTTTATCTGTGTGCCAGTCTATAAAACAGAACTATGTAATATTGACTACCTCAAAGGGCAGCTTTTAAGAATCAGTGAGATAACAGATGGGAGAGTGATTTGAAAATAAAAGAATCATATATTTAAAGGTCCCTAACGCACTACTTTTCCCTACTTCAGTGTTTAGAGGGACCTTTTCTTTGTATAATTTACCGTT